>JAKSZP010013339.1:0-143453 GCA_022478985.1 Massospora cicadina | reverse complement strand
TCTGCTTTTATCCAGTCAAGGAGGGGGAAGTGTTGAATGGTTGACTGGATATAAATCGTTGGTAACTATAAATCAAAAAATCCTAAGTATATCTGAACTTGGGATTTGTGGCCTAGTGATTCCACTTAATAATATTCAACTATGATAACATGAGCATGGGGGCTTTGTTGGCTTAGTCAGATTTATAATAATAGTCGACTAAATAACCTGGGCACATGGGCTTTGTTGACTATGTCAAAATTAGTTTTTAATGCCAATCGAGATTTTTGATCAAATTAATTATTAATTAGTGGTATGAATCACCTTAGTATTTGCTGCTGATTGCTTGAGATGAGTATCAGTTTAGCTATTTACAAATACGTTAGAAATGTTGTCTTGGAGATATTTCCAAGTTTGAGACCAACTCTGAGATGATTGGGATTTTTTGAGTTGAATGGGTTGTAGACCCTTAAACAAACTCGTTACTTTCTATGGCCAAGTTCCATTGAAATTGAGGTGTCATGGTTAAGATATGGTGAACATTGAACCCTATAAATTAACCCAAGTTATTACTAATAAAAACAACAAATATTCCTACAGTTCTATAATTTAATTTATAAGCTTTCATATTAATACTTTACGTTGTGTTACATTGAGGATTTACTTAGGATCAGGAAGATCAGGGTAGCTTGCCATCATCTAAGTAATGGCAGGATAATATAACTTCCAGTAGAATTACCAAGGAGTTATATTATATTATAGTCACCATTTGGGCTGTTGTCCTCATACAATAGACTATCAAACTCCATCTTACCTTATAAGAAATTAGTCACTCTCAATATACCAAAAATTCAACATTGGTCAACATCACTTGCAGTTTCTATGACCATTGTAACTTTAAGTACCTGACTAGAATAGGTGTCTTCTGTGACCTAGTAATATTAATTTCTCAATGCTAGTCATTTTAGGATATAAAATTTTGAGGGTTTGTCTAACATATTATATCCTTGCCATCTTGACATCCTTTGGATTCATCAATGGCAGTGATTATCTATGCAAGTGAGGTTGTCAATTGGAATGTGTTCAGGTTCAGGTATGAGTATTTGTGATCTATCAAAAAAAGTAATACCCTTCCCCAAGCCAACTGGTATTTTCCCTGATTGGAACAAGAAGATCTCTTCTTCCATATTTAAGCTCTAGTTGCTGGTCCTATAGAAAAAGTACATCTAGGCCATATTAATTTTTAGGTTCTGTCTTCAACTTTAAAAGCTCTAAGCTTCTCAGGAGCCTTTTGCGAGGAATCAGGATGCAAATATTAATCACATTTAGAAAAGCTACCTTGATGTCAAATGATATAAATCTGAATTTAATAGATGTAATACATATGTTTAAACAAGACTTCTGTGTAATCTAGCTATGATCGCGGCCATTGCATCAAAAGTAAGAATCTTTGATTTTACAACGTTGTTTTCTATTAGAAAAAAAATCTTAAAAATCAAGGAGGTAATTATTTTAGCGTGGACTATTTTAAGTAGAAGCTCTTGTTTTCAAGCTTAAACTTTGCAATGATCTGAATTTATTAAGTTTTGGGGATTTTAAAATGCCCAAATTATCTGTGACAGATTATAAGTGGCTATCTGTTTTATCCAACTTTGCTTAGAATCAAATAATCAGCCTCAAGGGATAATGGAATTATCTATATTTGATAACTATCATTAGAAACATTTTCATATAAAAGTTTAGTTTAGTCAAATTTGGGATTTGTCTAGCCATACTATTAATGGTTCATTTGGGGTCATACCCAAAGACGTTTGTAAGGATTTTGATTGTTATTCTGATTAATAACACTTATCTTTCTTATCAGATCAACTTGAATATGCTATCATATTGGTAAGGGCGTGTTCAAAGTTACTGAATTGTTGATATACTTTTTGTGGAAGCAACTTGCAGGTTACCCAAATTACCTTAGTTTGCAGTATATAAGTAAATTGTCCCATTACCTAAGCAGGCTTCTACCTTCTAATTATGAATCTGCTGGGGTTATATAAAGCGTTAGGACAAGCTATTTTAGAATCCAACTCATGAGGGTTGTTTCTAAATCAGTGGTAGATATTACGTAAGTGGATGAAGTGTTCATTATTTTGGTATAACTCTTTGTGTTAAGTTTTCATTAAGGATTGTCGTTCTCATTGGGGTACCTACCAAATAGCTGGGAATCAAACTAACTTATTTAAACCCCCTTGTTTTATTTACTAAAAATAGACAAATAATTAGATAGTAATAGATTTCATATATCATTCTCATGTGTAAGAGTTAGAGACTTTTCCTTATTTTATGCTATCAGGTTCTCTTGTGTTGAAGTTAAAGGAATAGTTTACCTTGTTCAAATTTTCTTTTAAGATAACAGAATAAACATCATCAGTACCATTTTGTAGGGAAATAATTGAAAAGATCAGTTTACTTGTCGGTAAAAAACCCAATAGGATAGTTGTCTTCAAACAATACCACGCAGCTTTACCTTTTTAAAAAATTACATGATCCTATGCAGCAAATAAAAGGCTTTTTATTAGGTGCTCTTCTTTAAATTCTTCATAGGGATTTAGCTTAACAATATGAGGAACAGTTGCTTATAATAATGTGGCTCAAAAAAACCAGAATTTGTTTCATTTAATGATGATTGTTTTACCTTACATAGTGGCTTCATAAAAAAGAGAAAAGAAGCAATGCTAGAATTATCAGGTTTGAGTTTGTCCTTTAAGATGGCGATAAAAATATTCAATTCTACACAAGTGATGGAATTTAATGCAGAAGTTTCACATCAGTACTATAATTTACAGTTTTGACTGCTAACATTATAATATATTTGTTAGATTTGTCTTATTTCGTTTCAGTTATTCTTTCACATCTTCCGTCACAGTTAGTATTATTTTACCTGGAGAAAAGCGCCCATCCAAGGTCAAGCATAAGAAGCCACTGGAATTAAAACCAGACCCTTATGGACACCAATGATTTATCTGTTGGAATGTCTGCCCATAATCCCAGCCTGCTAGATTACCTGGTATCACTAGTGGAAAACTCTTCAAGGTGAAGTGAATAAGAAATCAGTCAGACCAAGTTTCAGAGGAACTACGTTTGGGGTATTTTGGGATATTTACCTGGTTGTATCCATCGGGGATTGATCTGGATGAATACTTAAGATCTCATTGAGAGGAGTGGCTGATGAAATAGGGGCATCTTATAGTGATTAACTATCAGGTGTACCAATTGGGATTGGTCAGGTCTCATCACTGACTGATTGGGAATGATTAGTGAGTTGTGAGGCGAGTGATGTCGCCTGCAACTAGTGAATTGATTGGTTGGTGAAGTGACCTACCATAATGGCTAATAAGTCCCATTACCTAAGCAGGTCGCTAGACAAATATGGTTGGTTCACTTGGATTGAGAGAGAAAAGTTAGGGACATGTTTTCTAACTCTTTCCGTTTGAGGTCTTAAGGATGCCCAATGACGGAATCCTAGCCAGGATGGGGAAGATCATTGCTGCTGAGACGAGGAATGGTGTTTTAATGGCAATGGCTGCCATTTCATCGAAGAGGTGTCAACTGAGGTTTAGACAGCTGAATCCCCTACTATATAATTCCCTAGATTTTACTATAATAAAAAACTTTTTTTGAAATAACAAGTACTTTACAGTTATATTATCCATTTGGTGTATAGTTAGACTATCAGCTTCTATTGTGTCGTTCTATCTTAAGGATACTATTGCAGAAGGCAATAATTGGAAGACTCTCAGAGAGAAGAGTAAAGATCTGAGTGGTGATCTAGAGACTAAGGAACCAAATTCAGGGATAGCTGCTGACTGTGTGTTGGGCTGAGAGAGACTGTCACTGGGGTATCTTAACAAAGATTGGGTGGACAAGAATATCAGGGAACAAATCCTTATGAGTACAACTTATAGAGTATTTAATCAGAAGTACTGGTTGAAGCGTTGGGCCTAATAATAGTTCAATCTTAACTACGGATAATAGTCTCCATAATATCATTGAGTAATACATTCTATACAATGCAACAAAGTGCACAAGGAAATCATTCCTGACCAGTAAAAAGGTTACTGGGATGACGGCCAATAATCAACCCAGAGCAATTTTCTAAAAGTTGGTGCTCACTACAGGGGTAGTTGAGTAAAGAATCTATTATAATGTTATTTAAAGATGAAATACGCAAGCTGTGGACTGATATTGCTACTGTAAATCAGAATGCCTTAAACTCAGTGGACCATCAGGAGTTTGCGGCCTTGGAAGAATGAGTCGCCAAGGTGGAGATAGGAATAGAAAAAGTAGCCAACTATGGGAACGAGTTACTCAGCAAAGTAAATTCGTTGAAGAAGAAAGAAGGGGACCTCATTCAAGAGGTCCTATTCCTGAAAATGGGGCGAGAAGCGGATCACGTTTGTTTAAGAAGGTTTGGTGCAGATATTGAGAAATTGATCAAAGAAGTGGAGGAACTGAAAGCTCACAGATGTGCTTGTGAGCCCAATATGGCCTCCGATGCTGAAGAGAGAAGTCCTTGAACGATACTTGGGAAGTTGAATACCCCAAGAAATATGCCACCTGCCTTTAATGCCATATCAGAGATGACGCCTGAAGTCACTCCACAAGCTAGCTGAGTAGCTGAACTGAGAGAATCAGCCCAAGATGACTTTTATAAATTAAGAGCAATGCCAAAATTGCTAACATTCCATCAGGATAACGCCCCAGCGTTTTTCTGAATGCTCAACATGACCATAAATGACTATGGAGATTGTCAAAAGGCGTTGATGGTCATGAACTGCCTGGACACCGACTGTCAAAACCTGGTGTTACCCCATTTGGAGGAGGACAACTGGTCATATGCTGAGGCAAAGACGGCCATCATGAAGGAGTTCAGGAGTCCAACCCGCATGTCAAAATGCAAGCAAGAATTTATGGGAATATAGTTCCATAAAGATGAGTCTTTTGCTCACTTCACGGAGAACTTTACCAGGAGTCGCAGATTCTGGATGGGTGTGAAAGTATTAGACAACTTTGATGCTAGAATCACTTTGCAAGCGGCTCTTGGGCTATTACAATTTGCATCAAATGATGTCTCCTGTATTCACAATGGAGATAACTACCTCGCAAAATGGTAGACAACCTGAAGATTTTGGGAGTGACGTTTGATTCCCCAAATAGAAGCTTCAAGTCAAATCTGGTAAAAACCTGAATCCCGTGAAGGGAAACAAAGGAGCAAAAGAGGCTACCAACTGAACTGTGCCAGGAAATAAGCCCAAAGAATTCAGATGGTTAAGCAAGAAAGAGAAGGTCTGCTATCAGTGTGGTGGGAAAGGACATTTCGCCATACACTGCAAAAAGCTGAAGGATTAGATTATCATGGTCCAGGTTAAAGAGACAGTAGTCGCCAAAGATTCAGAAAAAGGGCCCAGTGCCTAGACAAGGAACAGTCTAGTGCGGTGGAGAAACCTGTTCCTCCTAATACATGAATGATGAGATAAATATTTGTGATCTGTTTGTAGATGACAAGCAGGATCAGCTATACCAAGTGGTCAATATGGATGTAAATGCCATGACCAGAGCCAGGGCGAAAAAGATCAACCCTGAGATAATTCAGGAAGTTTCCCAGCTCTATGCCTTGACAACTGGCGGAGAAGATTTGAGACACCAAAAATCCTGAAGAGTTATCAGACGTCCGTTTATATGAGGCCAATCTGTCAATACCCCTTGGTGCGATAAAGGAATCGTTTCCTGAATTATTGGTGCAAATTATTTAAACCTTAGATTTGTCTAATAACGCCGCCATTCACTCAGTAAATACTATAAAAAAATACTCCAAGTGTACTTATATAGATATTCAAGTGAATCAAGTGAGGGTTATGGTGACTGTCAACATCGGAGTCCCCATCAATATTGTGTCAACCAAGCTGGTGAAGAGGATGAAGATCTCGCCAGACTTGGAACACAAGAGAGAATATAGGACAGCTAGGCCAAACACCACCATTTCCTGTGGAGCGTATAGTGCGCTGCCACTACAATTTGGGTTATTGGATATATCTGCACCATCAATAGTTTTGGTGAACCAAAACTATGATATCCTGATTGGAACGAAGTTCAATGGAAGTACAGAGTTAAATGTAACTTTGAGGATAATATGTTGACCATCCTGGGTCAGACATTATCATCGGTATACCAAAAGGATGGTGAATTTTTATTGAATCGGAGAAACAACTTCATTAATCTGATATACAATGATGGCATTGTACCAATTTGATACCAATTAGTTGGTAGGAAGCGACGTGAGATGCCGGTTGAAATCCTAGAGAACTGGGGAATTCCATTAAGTATCAAGAAAGAAAGGACCATACCAACTGGATTGCAGATAATAGTTGACACTGGATTGACTTTGGAGATTCCTATGCAGTTGTATGGGGAAGTCAGAAGCCCCTGGAAGAGGTCCAGAGTGGAGCCATGGGTGGCTCCTGGGATAATAATGCCAGGCCATGGAGAAATATGAGTTCTCCTGGCGAATTTGAGCTAAAAACTGAAGAAGATCAAGAGGAATCAGATCACCGCGTTTATTCATTTGATCCTGACAGCCAAATTGAGATGATTCCACAATTTTGGGTCTCTCAATGAAATGGGATTACTGGCTGGGGTAGCCAAAAGCATCAACCTGATTGGTTGATTGGGAGCAGCTCGCTGATCTGCTGGAAGGCTAACAGGAGGAGGTGCTCAAACTATTTGAGAAATATCGGGAAGTGTTCTTCAGGATGACCATGCTTTGGGATGCACATGAGACATGATTCACAAGGTCAACACCGGGGAAAATCTACTGATTAGGATGAGACTGATTCAAAGATCAAAACCCACCAAAGTGGTAGTGGAGGATGAGATCAGCAAACTAGTGAAGCATGGGCTTCTAGTTCTGTTGTCAAATCCCTGGGCAAGTCCAGTTCTGATCATGAAGAAGAAGGATGGAATAAACTGGGTGGTGATTGACTACCAGAGGCTGAACAAAATTACAAAGAAGGATATGTATCCCCTACCAAGGATCACAATGCGCTGGATCATTTAAGAGAAGCAAAGTATTTCTCCACAATAGTTCTAATCTCGGGATATTGGCAGATCAACTTGCCAGAAGAAGACCAAGAAAAATGCGCGATTATTACCACGCAGGGGTTATATCAGCTGACAAGGATGCCTCAGGGTCTCTGCAATGCGCTTGCGACGTTCCAGAGGGCCATGGACGCGATATTCTCGACCTGAAGTTGTTGTGCATCCTGGTATATCTGGACGATATCAATGTGTTCAGTAGAACGTTTACTGATCACCTGCACCACTTGAAAGAAGTTTTTAAGAGACTGTCCGCGGCTAACCTGGAGATCAAGCCAAGGAAGTGCCACTTCTTCAAGAAAGAGTTGGTATACCTGGGATATGTGATCAACTCAAGTGGATTGCAGCCGCAAACCCATAAGATAGCAGCTATAGAGCGTATGGCTTTACCAAAGAGTATCTGAGACATCCAAGTATTCCTTGAGATGGTCAGATACTATAGAAAATTTATTTGGGACTTCTCATGAATAGCCAAACCTTTATTTCATTTATTAAAGGATCCAAAAAAGGATTTGTATGGAATGAAGAGGCCCAGGACTCCTTTGATTAGTTACGCTGGTATTTAATAGTTTTACCAATTCTGAAATATCCAAATTTCGATTATGAGTTTATCATTCAAACCGATGCTTCATTGACAGCAATTGGCGCCCATACTGAGCCAAGTAGATGAACTTGGGGACAAGCATCCGGTGGTGTATGTGAGCCAGACACTCTCAGCCTTTGAGAGGAACTACATCGTGAGTGAGCGGGAATGCCTTGCGGTCATATATACATGCAAGCAGTTTTTGGGTGTACGTCCATGGAACGCACTTTAAGGTGGTGACGGACCACTCTTCACTGCATTGGCTACACAATATAAGAGAACTGGAAGGACGACTGGCCTGATAGTCACTTAAGCTTCAGGCTTATGATTATGAGATAGTCCGCTGAGCAGGGGCTTCTCACTTGAACGCGGATGGCTTATTGTTTTGCCAATGGTCCAGTTGGTATACCCGCAGTCAGATGAGCTATTCCAGAGAATGGTCGAAGGAAGAATCAGGGACAAGCCTAAAGAAATCTAAGTTGCGCTTTTAAAAGTGTTAAAAATTGAGACTATGGATATACAAGTATTCAAGACAATCAACGGGATGTGGCTATCATTCCAAAAGCTTCCAGAAAGAGCAGCAATAGTACAAGTTGCTCACAAGGTTGTTGGGCATGGAGGCCTTAGGAAAACAACTGACCATAATTACTAGTATTATTACTGGAAATCGATCAACTACAATGTCGCGGATCATCTGACTTGTTGCATGGAGTGCCAGCTGCACAGACCACACAATAATACAACTGGATACTGACTGGTCCGCCCTGGATTTGCCTTGCACACGGTGTCCATTGACATGATGAGACCACTGACAATGAGCACAGGGGGAGTCAAGTACATCATAGTTGCTATCAACCATCTGATGAGATGGGTCAAAATGAAGGCCCTAACCAGAGTAGACGCTACCAGTACTGCTAGATTCATCCTGTATCGAGTGGTATACCAGCATGGATGTTTGCAAGTCCTACTGAGCAACAATGGGACCAGCTTCACATCTCATGTGATCCTGAGGTTAAATAAAATAATGAGGATCCGAGGAGTTGTGTCAGTACCATACTGGCCAGAGACAAACAGACTGGTAGAATGGGTCAATGGAACGCTGGCCATGACACTGAGGAAGCTAGTCGCAGGGAGAACTTCCGTGTGGGGAACATACCTGAGTTCAGTGACGTTTGCCTACAACATTAGTCATCATACAGCAACAGGAAAGACGCCGTTTGAATTAATATATGGAAGAAAGACCGCGTTGCCACCAATTTTATATTGGGTGGTGGAACCTACGTAGGGGATGAGTACCAAGCAATACTTGAACCGACTGATGTTTATCCTGATTGATATGCAATTGCAAGCATTCAATACAACCATGAAGAAAAAGATATGAGTGAATTGATGGATGACAAAAACTGACCAGCCTTAGAAAAAATCTGAATAGGGGAAAGAGTCGCCTATTACAATATGCATGGTTTTGGATGAAGAAATAAATTAGATGCGTTGTGGTCAGGTCCTTTCAAAGTAATTTTTAAGATGGTGACTGATGCTTACTCCATTAAGAATCTCTTGGATGGAAGAGTTGTAAATTGAGTCCACGCTAAGTATCTAAAGCGTTGGGTCAAGGAAAAAAAATAAAAGAGTTCCCAAAGGACTGATGAACCATTATGTTGGTCATGTCCTGATGATTAGGTCAAGTCCAAAAAATGACCTCTGAATCAGTCTAGATGGTTAAGTCCAAAAAAGGGTCTCTTAACCATGGAAAACTGGTAGGTTTAAGTACCCAGGACCCAATTTGGGGGAAAAGATGGACCTCTGAACCAAAACAAGGTCAAGTCCCATAGTAAAAAAGAAAAATAAAGATAAAAAATTGATAAAAAATATTGGAAAAAAGATTTTTAAAATGCATAGATAAAAAAGCAGATATATTTTTATAATTTTTATTTTATTGATTGTCCTCAGTATGGGGATGTTCCGCCTATGTCACCTCTTGGGAGAGGGAGGATGGATCTCTGTAGGAATGAACAGCCCGTTGAAATTGATATGTGATTGGACTCTTGTGAGGGTGAGACCTACACAAAACCACGTTCATTGAGTGGACGCCAGCCCTGAGAAAAAGTGACTAGGGGAAGGGAAATTAAGATGTCAGAAAATGCCAAATGCAAAACCCTGGAGCGGGGAGGAAAGCAGCATTAAATAAAGAGGCAATCAGTGAATAACCTGAGTAATCCCAATATGGCACTGGAGCTAGAAAATTTGTCCTGAGCACCTACCGATGGGCTTCATCAAGGACACTGGACATGTGGGCGGGCAACGAAGAAGGAATACTTGATGGGGGTTACTGAATCATGCCCTTTATGAACACCATCAGTGAAAGATAGCGATGGGAAGCTCCAGAGAAGATATAGTTGTGCAGAGAGCGGATTGCATTCTGCAAATGGTGACTATGGGCTTCATGGAAGCTAAAGCTGAATGACCAGTGGAAACCAAGTGAGGCTGGAAGCTTCATAGACCAACTTCGAAGAACTTGGCCAGCAAAGCAAAGAGCATAAGAGGCAGTATCCCAATCTATAAGGTTGTTAAGATCAGAAGGATTCAGCGCTAATGTCAAAGCCTCAGTGACTTGGGCCCAGAGTTCAGCGTAGGGGAGCTCAAAGTGTATGCTGTTACCAATTGAGAGCTCAGAAACCAGAACAGCGGGTTTGTAAAATTGACCAAGATGGAAGAGGAACTCAGGGAGCAGGTCTGACCCAGCCAGAAACGAATGATTCAGAGCAACTGGAAAAATCTTTGGAGCATCTATGATGATGTTTGGAGCATCAGCAAAAGGAGTTAAATCCAGGAGGGTTTCAAAGTCCAACTCTAGAATTGACTGAAAGGAAAGAGTAGGCTGCTAGTTGTTCAAATGATGTCACACCTGGTTTTGGAAGGATTTGTTACCGTTTCCAGTAATTTGATAAAAGAACTAGCCGCTTGATCCAGACTAGGCGTATGAGTCCTGGAAGGACCATAAAAGAGGTTCCATCAAGCATCTCGACTCATCTGCTGAAAGATATGGAGGTCTGGATCAGATAGACTA
Organism: Massospora cicadina; assembly: GCA_022478985.1. Classification (NCBI taxonomy): domain Eukaryota; kingdom Fungi; phylum Entomophthoromycota; class Entomophthoromycetes; order Entomophthorales; family Entomophthoraceae; genus Massospora; species Massospora cicadina. The sequence continues at coordinate 132,681 of JAKSZP010013339.1, read as the reverse complement.
TTGAGGAGCTTCTGGTAGTGAGATTCGGAATTAGACATATGAGCTGGATAAGAGGGGGGATGTCAGACATATATAGAAGTTGACATTACCACTCTATAATCCATTAGGCTCCAATTTTGGAGAAATTAATCTCAAAATCAATGAGATAAGCTCTCCAAGGGAAGAATTAAAATGACTTATGCCAAGAGGTTATGAGTGAAATAATGAGGGTGAATAGAAATAAGTATTCTTAATCAAGCCACGAAATGAACATGGATGTCAAGAGTCTCCTGTCTAGGACAAGGAGAACATCAGGAAATTAAGGACGCCAGACCAAGAATCCTGAATATGACAGCAGGTAATATACCCTAATGGGGGAAAACCAGATCCTGGGACTAATATTGTCATGAGTAAATCGATCAGCCCAGAATGACAGAAGGTCATGGGGACCACGCTCTGAGAAGGCGATAGCAAGGAGGAAGAGGAAGAATGCCGTATGCTGAAGGTCATCCCAAGCAGTGCTGAGTATTGACTAGTGTACTCCACTTGAATTAATGAAGTATTCAACCAGGTGTCCAAAGCGGTGTTCTCATACCCAAGTCCCTTTCCCACTGGAAATCTAGGCAAGAGGGGGGTGTTGGGATTTTTGCCATATACCCAGCCTGCTAGATTACCTGTTATCGCTAGGAAAAAAATTCCCTAAGGCGAAGTGAATCAAGAATTGGTTGGCCTGAGTTTTGGAGGAACTACGTTTGGGGTAACTTGGGATATTCATCTGGTTGTATTCATTGGGGATCAATCCGGATGTTTACCTAAGATCTTATTGCGTGGAGTGGCCAACAAAATAGGGGCATCTGATAGTGATTAACTATCAGGTGTACCGGTTGGGATCAGTCAGGTTTTATCACTGAATGATTGGAAATTAAGGGAGCAAGTTGCAAGGCAAGTGATGCTGCCTGCAACTAAAGAATCAATTGGTTGGTGAATTGACCTGCCATATTGGGTAATAAGTCCCATTACCTAAGCAGGTCGCTAGCCAAATATGGTTGGTTTGCTTGGATTGAGAGGAAGATGTTAAGGACATGTTTTCCGACTGTTTTTGTTTGAGGTCTTAAAGATGTCCAATGACTGAATCCTAACCAGGATGGGGAAGACCATCGCTGCTGAGACAAGGAAGGGTAATTCAATGGCAACGGCTGCCATTTCATTAAAGAGGTGTCAATTGAGGGCTAGACAGTCGAATCCCCTACTATATAATTCCCTAGGATTTACTATAATAAAAAACTTAGTTTTAAGGTAACAAGTACTTTACAGTAGTATTATCAATTCAGTGTATAGTTAGACTATCAGCTTCTATTGTGTCATTTTATCTCAAGGATATTATTGCAGAAGGCAATAATTGGAAGACTCTCAGAGAGAAGATTAAAGATCTGAGTGGGGATCTAGAGACAAAGGAACCACAATCAGGGATAGCTGCCAACTGTGTGTTGGGCCAAGAGAGACTGTCACCGAGTATCTTAACAAAGATCAGGTGACCAAGAATATAGGGAACATTTCCTATGAGTATGACTTACAGAGTAATTTATCAGAAGTACTGGCCAAATCGTTGGGCCTAATATTAATTCAATCTCAACTACGGATAATAGTCTCCATATTATCATTGATTAATGCATTCTATACAATGCAACAAAGTGCACGAGGAAATCAAACCTGTGCAGTAAAAAGGTTACTGGATGATGGCTAATAGTCAACCTAGAGTAAATTTTTCACTATCTAAGGTCATTGAATGCAAATGGATTCTTTCTTTATCAGTAAGGCCTGAAGCAAATGGTAACATAAAGGCAGAAAATTCGATAGAAATTAGCTCAAAAACTTAGAAAATAAGCAGATACAAGGTAATGGAATTCAGCCAAATTTGGAAGATTTCGATTTTTCTGAAAGGCGGAAACTTTTTGGTATAGTTAAGTTCTGGTAATTGTTTATAACCATCACAAAACTTCTCTTATATTGACATCCAAGCTGAGAAATGATCTTGTTTTTAACAAATACTAATATACACTTGAATAAAGTTATATATATTTAGCCTAAGGTTTCCCAGCTTTTTAAGGACTTTTATTGCTAAAACATTGGTTAAATCCTATCAGAATGGCCAGGCTTATTTTCAGGTTCTTTTCCGACCCTCCTGATGTATACAAAACCAACTCCTACTCTGCAACCTATTCTGCAAAGTATGCTGCATCATGTTTCTCCAATTTCCACCGTAGTACCTATCCAAACTCATTTAATTCTCAGGGACTCCTCTCTCCGATGGTTTGCTTCAACTGGCCTGTGTTTTAAGTCCAAAAATTTATATGGAAACCTCTTGGAGATAACCTGATACATTCCTTTATATTGCTTGGCATTTTTCCCTCTTTTGGCACCTTTTACCTGGCGCCTTACCACCTGCAACCTCCTGCGCTCCGTTTCCATGTCATCTTCAAGTATGAGCCACAAAATTGGCTTCCAATAAATTTATACGTCTCTTTAGGACACTTTTTTGGCTATAAGGTCCTAAATCAGTATTCGATATTTGTGATATATGTGCATGAAGTAGTGAAACAAAGTCCATAAGTATTCTTTCATCTTTAAAGTCCCAGAGCTTACAAGTAGGTCTTATTCCTATGTTTATATTAAGATCCTTGTTAAAGCTTATCCATCCTAGCTTGGAGCTCAGTTCTTAACTTAGTTTATTAATCTCCAGGTTTTAGATGGCGGTAGACTTTGTCTAGAGCTTTAAACTATAATCTGTTTGTTTTTAAATTTATTCAATATGAGATTATATTATTTAGAGTTTAAAAATTTTAGATTCCCTATGTCATTAGTTTTTTTGATGTGAGGTACATTTTAGATTTTGGTATACCAGTAGATATCAGAATAAAAGATTTTTTGTTCTTTGATGCGGTTCAAATCCTGTTCCAGTTGTTATTCAAGGTTTTTTAATTCAGGAATTTTTGTTGTGCTAAATAAAAGAGATTTGATTGAGTATCACACCATGTGCGTTAATTTTCACTGACAGAACTAAGTGTTAAAAGACTTAAAGAATTGCTAAAACTTTGTGTTCTTTTCCAAAAACTTTAAGACTAATGTCCTACTCCATATTTCTTATAATATAATTGATGATAGATAATACTATATGATGTTATTGTATCAGGATAAGTCACAATCTTGCTGCAAAAAATTACATTATTTCAGGAAGAGAAATTATAGAACTGTTATTAATTTAACTTAACGCTCTTTGTGTTTTACTTTGTCATACCATATCATTATTGCGAGCCTCAAGTTATCTTTAGATGGTTCAAGGATACATTTACAAACTTTTAGATGTACGCATGAGACAAAATTGTTGCTTAGTCTCTCCACAACACTTTAATTCATAAATTCTCATTAGATCTATGTCTTAAGAAGATGCTCCTTTGTAGCTGGATTAGTCACAAGGTCTCAGAATTCCATGCGTGATCTCTCTTGGTACATTAATGGTAGCCCAGGTAATGCGCCATGATTTGATATTTCTATAGGATAACCTGTTCTTCTATAGAAAATTTTTGTAAGCCCAGAGGACCAACCCCTATTTATCTACTGCGTTAATTACCTCTTTAGTTCCATGAAGGGTCTAAAATCTTTTATTGATCCTTACTCAGGATGGAGACCTTCCTCATGTTGTGGATGATTGTTAAAGCTGCCTCCCCCTTAACGTCCCTCTCTTACTGACACCCTTTCTACCCTTACTCTATGAATAAACTAAGAGGGCCAGTTTAGAGGCAAATTAATACGTGGGTCGCCTTCTAGGTCCAGCGGTATCTTTGGCACATGGTATCCTACTAAAAAAGCCTCTGACTTGATTAAATAATTTATTAGATTCAGTTAAATTAAGTTAAATCTGGCATTAGATTCAAGATTTGTTTCCTCAGATTTTTACATCTTTTAAAAGCTATCTTAAATGGCTCCTTTGCTTCAAATGGTCAGTGCAATAAAGAAAGCCTATAATAGAAATATTACTATAACCTTTTAGGCCAATTAAAGCTCATAAAATTTTACATTTAATAGATTTTATTCTTCCATAGTTTGCCTCAAACAAATTAGTTACTGGTTTCATCACCCTTTGATCCAGTAAGTTAAGTGCTGCTAATTAATAATCAGAAAACAAGCTCTTAAGACTAATTTGAGAGATTATCTCTTATCACCCAATAGTCTGTCATTTTGCATCTATTTATTTTTGCTCTTCTCATAATCAATTTCACAACTACAATTCTTAAATTAGCACCTTTCCTAGGCTCTCTACCAGTTCTTGTATCAACACCGCTTCCCCTTTATTTTTTGTCTTACCTTAGAAGCTTTACCTTTTATTGTTAACAGAATATGCCAGGCTTTTATGTCTCTGGCCTAGAAAAATTTGGTTTAATAATTTACTTTATCAACTATGATGTCAACCATTCTCTAAAAAGTCCTCCAATCTGTCAATCTGTTGGCACACTGGTTTGATTCTAGTATCACATCCCTTTGATAAAATTTTACATATGCAATCCATTACCAGAACTATGCACTTAAAGATAAACCATAAAATGAAACCATATAATTACAAGGTGTTGTCACTCTCCCTGCCTCTCATCCATTTAGTAGGTGCCCCATAAAACCTGATGTCACCCAACACAGACATTTGGCTTTCTGGGGGGCTTTTGATAAATTTGAACTATTACCTTCCTCATGAGAGTTTAAGATTTTTCCTTTAAACATTATATGAGCGAATAATACCATGGGCTTTATGTTCTATCTACTTTAAACTGATTTAATAGGACTGAGCCCAGTCTTCTCATCATCATTTGCTTCCATTACAATAATTGAAGAGTAATTCTCATGCGGTTAGTTTCTTCACTAATGCTGTTGTTCACCCACTAGTTGATACTATTAATAGATTATATTCAATGGTGTGAACAGCTTATTGTGGGTGAGGATATATGGCGTTAGATACCTCATTAGTGAACACTAGAAATAAGGGATTCTGCCTTTAGTTGCTCTCTAGTGTTAATCTTAAGGATACCCGTCAGTACAATACTAAAAGTAGGCTTGTACCTCGCAAATACCTTTTCATTTTGTTAGGGTAAAGGACAACTCCTTATGTCCATAAAATATAGAAAATGGTTTTAGAGAATTATTGTTGGAGAACTTAATATAAAAGAACTAATGAGTTAAGCTAAGTCCAGACAAGAAATATATCCTCTTAATCAAAAAAAACTTCATTATTATAAAAATGATATTATTTAAAAGGGGCTAATTTATTCAAGTGATAAAAAGAAATAAAAGTTCAATATACAAACAATCTTGAGTTATTGCAATTTTTTAAAATGGGATTTACCTTCTTCTGGAATGCCCATTGCAATGCATGCCTATATTATGTCATTTAACTTTTTGATCCAATAAATGGCCACATGATATTATTTTAGATTGATGTATGCCTAATAAAAAGTATTTTTTATATTTATCAGTATGGTGTCATCAGAGATTTTCACTTAAAGATATAATTATTATAGCCATATACTTATACATAATAAGATGGAATATACTGTTAGTATCACATATGTGGAATATTGTGGGTTTTTAGCTGTTAGGGGTTCTTATTCTTATAACATTAAAGCTATATTTCTTAAGACAATCTTTTTTGATTGTTACTTATATGTTTAATTTTCAAAAGAAAATATATAGAAATATCTGACAACTGCAGTATGTGCTGATCAAGAAAAATAATCAACATTGAGGTTTAGAGGGTGTACAGAGCATTAATGATACACTTTAGCCAAATTGCAGTAAGCAATTCATCATATGTGTTACTCTATTCAAACTACAGTATAAGTGATGTAAGTTTTTTTACATTGGTATGTCCTTAAATAAAACAAAATTTATATAAATTATTTAAGATGAAACTTTTTAGTGTAAAATTAGCTAGATAAAGAGTTTTCTAAATAGAAATCAGATATATAAAAAAGTACGCTTAGACATCTTTATAATTTACTTATTGTAAGGACAACAGCATATAAAATGCATCTGATATTAAAGAAATCAGAATCTAACTTTAAGTTTCTTATTTTCATAAACTGTTACATATTATTGTAATGATATGAAGCTTGTGCTGAAGCTGAAGTATTTATAAAGCTGATATATGTAATTTCAGATGACTTGCCTTCAGCTAAATCATGAACAATTTCCACGTAGAAGCAGGAAGAGGCCTAGGCCCCAATAGAGCCCCTTTCTAGGACCAGTGACCTAGCTGATGAGTAGATAAGAGATGGGTTACTGCCCTGGCTCCTCAAGAATCTCCCTATCTGTCCCTCATTTCTCTCCTTTGATCTTATAAATAAAATTATAGGGGTGTGAAAAGAGCTGGTTCAGTTTAGGACCCTCCAGCAAGATCCTCAGTCCCAATCCAGGAGTTTTAATCATTGAAAATATATAAAAAACTGACCCTCCATTATTAAATTCATATATAAATCCAAATCCTCATATCAAGATGGATCAGGGCTATTTTAATGGTTCAGATCGTGTATTGAACCCATAAATCATAAAATTTTAAAGAAAATTTTGCATGATTTTCAAAATTGATAGGACGGGTCTCAGCAGAACTGTTGTTAGTAAATTACCCATCTAGCAAGATTAAACAAGTTTGGCAGCATTATGCTAAATTCCTCCTCAATCTTCCAGAAAGGTAGCCAAAACTTCTATGACGCCATCTGAGACTTCTAAAATATTACCACCTACTCTATTGCAAAGTTTCAAGATGCCATTTATAGCCCATCCAGCAAAAAGCTTAGTTTTTGTAAAATTCAACGCTCCCTTCCCCCTTCACTATAAGGCAACCACCTTCCCTAAGGTAGGATGTAGTTTATTTTTTGGCTATCTTCTTGATAAATTTACCTAAACAACAATTTTTTGTTGTACCCTTTGTCATGGATCATCCTTGTTGAAGCTTTGACTACTTCAGATGTCTAGTTCTTTGTCTAAAGTTAAAGTCAGAGTTATGAACTCCTATTGTATGAAGACAATAAACCAGATGGCAATTTTTCTTAAGATATAAACTTCAAAAAATAAGACTTGATGCTGTATTCTCCTGTCAATAACTTATCCAACAGTTTTCTGACCTGATCTTCCTGATACAAGTAAGTTATTAACTTAATACAACAAAAAATATTTAAATCTAAAGCGCTTGTATGTTTTGAGCTATCAAATTAGATTAATTAAAGTATAAAATTACAAAAATTTATTTAGGGTTATTATTGAAATTCACCATATCTTCACCCATGGCTCCTCTTCCTGCACCACCACTTAATTAACAGGTTCATGGTGAATGTATCAGAGGGTCTACTTCACAAGCAAGGCTTCCTGCTGTAACCCAACTTGGCTTTAAGTCAATGTCTTCCCAACCCAATTATTTCTAGAAAGCATTTCATTATACACTTTTTAAAAAGACTAAACCTGAGCTCTTCTTGAGCAATGGTAGCAAATACCAAGGCTATTCATACCACTATAAGTTATTAATTTGAATATAGCTTGATTGACATTATAGGCAAATTTTGACTTACCCAAAAAGCCCCCAACCATGGGTCATCAAGTCGAATATAATTAAGTGGAATTGCTAGGCCGCAAATCCTAAGTTTCTCTTGTACTTTTAATATTTTTTGCTATTAATTGCTGATATTATTGCATAAGATAAAATAAATTAGATGTAAGTTAATTTCAGTATCTCTAATATATAATATACCCAAATATTCAGATCCAGTCAATTACTCAACACTTCCCCATCTTAACTGGATATAAGCAGAGGGTTGCTTTCTTTCTAGATCATGATGTCTGAATATCACAATCTTCAAAGTATGAACACTATCTCAAAAACCTTTCGCCCAAGATTGGCGCATCTTTAAAATGCTCAGTTTATCCATGCATCGCTCTAAGGTTAATTGAGGCATTGTGCTTTCATTTTCTCATATTAATTCAACCAGTTATGCCATGACGATCATTGAAGGTTTGTCTTTGGGGCTGGCCACAACTAAATTGGAGCCAAGTAAACCCACTTCAATTGCATTAGTTCCAAGACCCTCCAGCGAACTTCTCAATGGATCAAACACAAATCTCCTTTGACTGCCTTTCTCCATCTTCATGGCCCATTAAGCCCCACATAATAATAAAAATATTATAATTTACCATCACTTCCTGTCAGATTGCAATCTTCTCCATGACTTTTTTTGCTGCTTTAGATCTTCCCTTTGTATAGCCTCCTTTTTTCACTTCACTCATGATGTGTAGCCACTTTGGGTTTTTATATCTACTTGATGTCTGAACTCCTGGAAGCCTGTATGTCTTCTGCACTTGTTTCTGACCTATGTTAATCCAATCAATTCATCTGAAGCCACCAGGATTGACTCTTTGTAAACTTGGATGCTAGACTCTAGTGTGCTCCAATGACAGTTCACACCGACTTGCACGTTCCATTGGGCCTCAAGAATTGTGATTTAAAAGATTGTTGTATTCTTTTACTCTACTGTTTCATTTAAAGAATCTTTTAAGAGAGCTACCAGTAAATATAATTCCCATATGGCTCTACTTGGCGCGTGCGTTAACTTCTCCCCAGCAGCCCTTCCCACTGACACCACGCCTGACATGTGCAGACTTTTGGATGAAGCTCACTCAAAAATGTTGTGATCTAAAGCAATTCCCCCTAGTATATCCTTGCCTTGAAAGCCTTTTCACTTATTGCAACTCCCTTTCCGCTGCTTTTTCCCTCAAGAGTAACCTCTTTCTCTTATTACAATGTCCATTACAAAGTCCATTACCCCTGATTTGATGACCCTTCCTTAGTCAGCCAGGCTAACGCGTCTGGTGCAAAGTTTTCCTAGGTTTAGCACATCTTCAGCAGGGTCTCAACAGTCAGGACTTGCACGTAATTCGATTTCTCCTCCAATCACTCTTCCTTGGTTACACCCATGCAAGCTCACTCTCCTCCTCCTCCAAAAGAAAGGGTTTTAGCTCTGATGACAATCAGGCTTCCAAGAATATAAATTAAAAGGTTGCTTTTTTTCTTTGCTTATTATTTTCTCGTTTTTATTTTATTTTATTCTATTTTATTTTTTATTTATTATATATTCATTTTCCTCTTTTTTATTACAATGATATGGATGAAAAGATTATAGCCTGAACTCAATTCACAACCCAACTTCTTTGAACCTTAATACTGTAACATCTTCAGAGGATTCTCCAATATGCTGAATGGACCTTTCCAAAAGTGAAGCCAACTTGTGCGCACAGCCCGTAGTATGGGTGTCACACTATACTACCAACTCTCCTTCTTTGAACTTAGACACAGCAACTTTATTTGAGTCATCATAACTATTCTGACTTGTTTTTTACCTAATCACATTCTGATAAGCTTTAGACTGCAGCATTATCCATTTTTTGCCAGCTATTTGACATTACTTGTAGGTCTGACTGACACAGTTGGATTAATTGCTGAATATAACAATGGAGGCAGATCTGGAAGTCTACCATATGTTAGTCAAAATGGGTGAATGTCAGGTGCTGCTACAATGCCTGATAATGTATGTAAACAAAGTAGCACTAATGAAGGTAGACCAATGTGATGGCGCCACAGCTGCGTTTTTGCGCAATATGCTGACTAGGTTACTGTTCACTTGTTCTACCGCTCCATCAGTCTTAGGGTGTACAGCGTCTACAACAATCCTTTGATAGACATCAATTCATTCAATCGTTGAAACATCTATGCAGTAAATGTCATTTCATTGTTTGAAAGGTTTTTATGTATGACATCCATGCTTGTAGACGACGCAATTTATAAGGAATTTAACAGTTGTCAAGGTCCAAGACATCTCGTATTGATTTTGCTTCCACCCATTTTTATTAAATGGTTGATAGCAGCAATATTAATTTGTTGCTCAGGCTAATCACTAGCAATGGGATGACAACATCAATGACAAATATACGCCAGTCTCAGTCAGGTTTGATTAATTAGCTTATTACTTCAAACTTCATAGGTTTTGCAATTTTGAACTGATGGAATTTTTTCACATCTTGAATATAAAATTGCATGGAATCCCAGTAGCAGATTCTTCAAGTTAATTTCAATGTCTTTATCATTCCTTATGCCCAATTACTTTATGTGCCTGAATAATGATTTATATCCATTTAGAAGGTTTTAGAAAACCCATGCCATCCATCAGGCTTAAGTTTGTATAAGACTCAATCTCAATATTCAGTGTCCTTTAATGCCTTCTCAATAGCCTTCTTAACTTCAGGAAGCTCATCCTCGTACTTTAAATTTATCATTTTACATAGAGCGCATCAGCCAAATTGTACTGGATGGCCACAATTGGGAGTCACAATAATACATGCGCGTTCTGGTGAGCAGCTCTGGTTTTATGAAAAATCTCATATTTGTATGCCTATAATTTTAGAGTCAGAAGGCTAGACCCTCAGGCTCCATCAGGTTGTGAATCCAACGTAATGAGTTGTGATCTGTTACTACATTGAAACTTGGTGCCTTAGAGTACACTTGAAATTGTTTACAAGTTAGATCAAAACATTCATTCACTTTAAGTCACTGTATAGTTACAACCATGCTTATACAACGTTCTTCTGCTATAAGCGTCTTAGTGTTCCTCCCCATCATCACCAATATGAGTTAATACGCCTCCAATTGTGGCCAATGAGGCTTCAGTTTGTACAATAAATTGTTTGGTAAAATCTGAATATCTGAGAACAAGTGCCATACTTAGCGTTGTTTCTAATGCTTTTAAGGACTGCTGACACTCAGCTGCCCAACAAAAACGAACTCATCCTTGTAGTGGGTTAGATAAGAGCTCAGAAATTGTTGCAAACATTTTTAATTAACTCTTCATAATATCCCTATGCATAGAAACACTTGGACATCTTGCCTCTCATCAGAGCTTACATGTTATTTATCGCGTCCACCTTTTGAGGTTGATGACGCAAGCCTTCAGAATCAATAACAAATCCAAGATACTCCAACTGTTTTTTGAAGAAGTGGCAATTTTTGGGGCTTTAACTTCAAGTTGGCCTTCAATAATAACTCAAACACTTGTTTAAATGTTCTAGATGTTAGGAAAGCGTTTTGAGAAGACATTAATATCATCCAGGTACACTAGTACACAGGATAATTTAAAATCCCCGAAATGGTTCCATTGCATGCTGAAAGGTCGTTGGCACATTACACAGCCCTTGTGGCATGAGTGTTGTTTGGAATAGAACTTGCACCACAATAATCACGCACTTCTCTTGCTTCTCTTTAGAGAAAATTATTTGCCAGTATCTGGAGATAAGATCCATTGCAGTAAAGTATTTTGCACCTCCCAGACAGTCTAAAGCATCGCTGATCCTTGGCAACCAGTAAGAACAATTTTTGCAATGATGTTTAGGTGGCAATAATCAATTGCAATTCGGTTGCTTTCATCTTTCTTCTTCATGATTAAAACTTGACTGGCCCACAGGCTTATTAAAGGCACAATAATTTCGCTCTTTAGTAAGTTGCCCAATTCTTCTCTGACTCTTTCTCGCTAGCTCAGGAATACTTGATCAGCCTCATCCTATTGAGCGCATGATCTCTGGTATCCATGAAGTGTTGTACTCCTTGTGCATAGTCCAGATCGAGGCTATATTTTGTGAAATCTTTGGAGTATCATTCAAAAGATTCCAGTGCTTTATTTTTTTGTTGCTCCAAAATTCCAGTAAGTGATTCTCATGGAATTACAGCGTGCGCCCTACGCCCACAGTAGGTAACTTAAACTTAAATAAATTACTAAATTCTACAGCCATTTAAATTTATCCCTTGGAACAGATGCACAAAGGTTTCCACTAAATATTTTGACCTTGATATTTCAGTTGTAAATTTATCAATAAGACGTCAATTTCGCCGTGCCCTGGTATAAGTATTCCAGGCGCTTCATTGGGTTCCGCCTGAAAATGATTCCAAGGCGGTACAACCTCCCTATAAAATCTTTCTGGAATGTCCAGTGCAGTCCCTGTACTCATAACCAGTTGATGGCCTGAAGTTATCATTGCGTCCTTGTTCACTCTTAGCAATATTCCTCAGTTTTCATTTTATGGCAGTTGGCAATGGTAGGCTTCAAATTCCCCTTTAAGTGTATCCAATTGGTATTAAACCATCAGCATAAAATATACTAAAGCTTTGGTGATAGCTGGTAGGCTTTGTATTAGAGTGACAATAGTAAATTGAGAGTGTTTTCCCAATATTGTCAAGGTTTTCTTTAAAATTGCATATCATAGCTAAGAAAATATGGAAACTGGTTCCAATTGATACATTGTAGTTGGCGTTTAAGAGCACAGTCATGGGTGCCACTACTAAAAGTGCACCAGATTGCAGTGGCAAGGCGCTGTAGGCTCCTTCACTATTGGTATTATTTAGCCCTCTGTCACATATTCTTGGTGATGGTCAATATTATGAGAAATTTATAACTTCTAGACCAGAAAAGTTGAGACAAAATTCACAGGCGCTCCACTATCGATAATAGCTGCAACTTTGACTTTGTTGACCAGAATATCAACATAAATACACTCTGGGTAATAAGAATCAATTAAATTTACTAGGTGGATAGTATAGGAGTCCAAAGAGTAGGAGTTTGAAATAAAGTATTCCAATACTAAACCATTTTGTGATAAACTTTTCAACAGGCATGGCTATTTCTAACGCCTTCAAACTTGGGGTATCTGTTGTTTGACTTTGCCCTTCATCTGGCATATTCTCAATTATTTGCTTCACATACGGTTTAGTGACTAATTCAGTTGCTTCAGGTTTATCAACCTTTCTCTGTGAGCGAGTCACCACATGTACATTAGTGAAGTTTGCATTAGATACAATGATAGAGTTCGTTTTATTGGTAAATGAGGCTTTGTTGCTAGCATATTTGTTTTGATCAAGTGGGACTGGTGATTCTGGCACATAAAACGTCCTTCTTATATTGTTCTTGCTCTTTTCCCTCCTTATGAGAAATAACTGAAAGGATGACATTAGCACTACATTGGCGGCATCTGGAGGCATAGTGCCTTTTATGATTGCAATTGAAACAAGTAATTTTGCTTAATGGCATAGTGTCTTGGTGTTTTTGGGTTGCTCAGTTTTATCAGGCGGATGCTGTAAGTCTTCTTGTTATTTTCAAAGAAGTTTCCCTGCAGGTATTGCAGGTCCTTGTTTGTAACCAGTATTAAGAGGAAGATAGTCTTTGTGAGCATCAGTGTAAATAATCAACCAACTCAGATGGTACAAGTTTTTAAATGAAGGCAGGCAATAAAGTATTCTTCAAATTTAGATAAGCTTGTACTGAATATTGCAATGCAATTTTAGAATTGAAGTTGATCATGGCCTATACGCCTAAAAGAACTTGAACTTCATGATAGAATCAATCTGCAAATTTATCAATCGTTTAGTCCTATCTGTAATGATGATCATAAAAATTGGATTTTCTTGTTGTCATTCTTTTCAGACCCCCAAATTCGTGAAGTACGGCTTTCTTTGACTTCAGCATATGTAGGGCTTTCATCCACATGAGGCATATTTAGGTCATTACTCCATTTGTCTAAGCAGTTAATGATAGTAGCTGTTTGTTGCATTCACTGGCCTCATACATGACCACTTCAAATTTTTTAATAAATGTGACAACGCTTCTATTTTTATCAAAAGCAGGCAGGTTTGCAGCTTTGTAATTATCATTCTCCCACCAGGATGATTGCAATTGCTTCTTTACTGACTTGACTTGGTGTATCAAAACGCTGAGTCACTGCACCATGAGTAGAAGAGCTAGGGTTGTCCAAAGTAGCCATAATGCTAGGCATCTGCTGAAGCGGCCTGAGTCAACTTCAGTATTTACTTCTGAGGCTTCATCCTCATAGTATTTAGAGTTATTCCAAGTTGAAACATTTTGGGTGCACTGGCATTGGCCATCATCCAAATATTTAATTTATCAATTGATATCTGCTTCCTAGTCAACACGGTTCCAATTTCTATTTTTTGCAAATTACCTTGTTTAGGCTGGTCGTTTATAATTGCAGAATGGTTATCACTTGATCTTTATTCTTGTTTATTTTCTGATATTGTTCACTTCCCCATTTATAGTATTATATGACTTGCTGATGAAGGTAACATCTTTGTTGAGATACATGAACAGATGATTCAATTTATTCACAGAGTCTTAAAACTTCTTATTTTCTGTTTGCTGACCTTCAACCTTTATGCGACAGTAGTTGATTTCTTCTGTAAAATCATCGTTATTTTTAAAAAAATTGGGCGCTCAGCCTTTAATACTGATCACAAAATTCAGTATTATTGTTTGTTTGTACTTCTTGGCCTTCATGGCGAAATCTCAGGAAATCAAACCTGCATAGAAGTCTTGGTAACGCTGTTGACCCAAGCTTCAATAACTCCTCTTTTTTCCAAGAAAGTCATGGATAAAGGGCACAATATGTCATTTAGCATTTGAGCTGATTCTGTTACTCAATTATTGGCCCAGATGTCCATGTTGTCATTTGCCTCCATACTAGAGTGAACCTCTCTAAAGTTAGATTCAAATTGCTCATTCAATATTTGAACCGCTTGGATAGAGTTGCATAGAGATTTGCCCAACTCAGTGATGGCTATGATGGCAGTCATTAGTCATTTGAGTGTTTTTGGAGGTGGGGTGGACGAACTTTCTAAGTGTTAAGCGATATTCTTAATCTCAATTGAACTATGTCTGATTTGGGCTGCAATCAACTGCTGATGGGCCAGATATCTTGTCTGCAACACATCTTGTTGACATTTATGATATAATAAATTGCTTTTTTTGTCTGCGGGGCCTTGCCCCATTTTATAACCTCTTAAAAGTCACTGTTTTAAACTTATCATTTTTTCACGAGAAACAGGTTATCATGGTAGGTAATAATAAGTATGTAATTGCAGTTGATCTGAGATACAGTCATATTGGTCTTCCCTGTAGGCCCAGTACTTGCTCTGAATAATTAATAAGGGTTGAGGTTGATCCCCTTTGTTATGGTTACCATCTGCCATCCCAACCATGAGTGCCAATGCTGAAGATTGACTACTTAGGATGGCTGGTTCTTTGTCTGCGGTTAGAGTTATGGTTACAAATGTCTATTTTATAAAGGCAGAACAAATGGTGGTAATCCTTAAGATATAAACTCATTAAAAAGAAGACTCGAGGCTGTATTCTCTTGTTAATTGCTTGTACAACAGCTAACTACCTGATCTTCTTGATCACAAGTAAATACTTGACTTAATGCTACAAAAAAGTACTTGTATGTAAAAAGCTTGTATGTTTCAAACTATCAGATTAATTGTGTTTATTGTATAAAATTACAAGGATTTTATAGGATTTTTTAAGTTCACTACATTTTCACTAATGACTTCTCTTCTTGCACCACCCCTTAATAAGCAGCTTCTCAGTGAAGGTTTAAGAGGGTCTACTACACATAAGAGGTTCCTCACTGTAACCCAGTTTGGCTTTGGGGTCGATGTCTTCCTGACATAATTATTTTTTTGGTACTAGTGGTGCCCAACCCAAAAGGGGGAGCTCCCACGCATCTTCCTGACAATTATTTATGCAAGTATTTCATCATACACTTTTTAGAAAAATATAAACTTGCGCTCCTCTTTTGCAACGGTAGCACATACCAAGGCAGTCCATACCAATAGTTAGTAATTAATTTGACTGTAATCCGTTTGGCATTATATGCTAATTTTAACTTAACCTAAAAATAGCCTCAAATACTAGGTCAAAAAATCAAAATTTAATTAAGTGGCATTGCTAGGAAGAGTGGTAGCATAGCGGGGTGGTTCCTGCTCCACTATGAGTCAGGTTTAGATTGACACAGGTTCAAAATTAGCACAGGATAAAAAGCTCACTATGATATATTTGTCCCAAGGTTGACCCGCCTCATTTACTTTTTAAATGACTTTGCTAGGCTGCAAATCTGAAGTTTCCCTTGTAATTAAATATTAGAACTATTAATTAATGATATATTTGACAAAAGATATAATAAATCAGTTGCAAACCAATCTAAAGTTTCCTATATCTAAAAACTAAATGATTAAGATCTTATCAATCATTCAATAAACCTCCCCGCTGCCTCACTGATTTTCACCAAAATTCTCTGGCAATGCATTCCGCCATGTACACAATAATTTTTAATTGCTGAGAGGACATTCTAATCTGTAATCTTCCTCGCTCCTCACCCTCCACAGGATAGTGGATGACTACCTCTAAGATTATGGTTGCCAATCCATCACACATGTCACAGAGGATGTTATCCACCTTGTTTGTATTGATCTACTCCTTTTTTGGCGCGATCAATGCCATTTTGATCATGATCCATTTAGCATTAAATAATAAAGTGATCTGCCCTATTTAAACATTTAATAATTAGTTGTGATCCTTGGAGGGGTTTTGGTCTCTCTGCCTCATCCATCCTTTGAGGTGGCCCCAGTAAGCCCCGCATTTGCCCTACAACCTTCTTGATTGTTGTAAGGGCCTTTGGTATGTTGTTTAGACATATTTCCCTTCTCTTAATCTTAAATGACCGCTCTTAAAAAGTCATTACAGCAGCTGAGCCTCTGGAATCCTGTACCATCAACTGGGCACTGTTAGAACCTCCCAAGATGGACAGTCTTTTCCAAATTATCTGCATCCATAACATAATAAACCGTCCAACATCCTTGGTGCTCTCCGCCATTCTCTATGGGTTAATGAGGTTTTCATCTACCATATTGCCAAGAATTCCCACCTAAATTTAACTTGAAATCAAATTTTCTTTATTGAAAACATGGTGGTTCACCTTTAAATCCTCCTTGTCATCTCATTCAGGCTTTTCATTTATCAAGAGGCCACTTCTCACCTTGGCATTTTATTCTAAAGCCCTTAAACTTCCAGCTTCCGCCTATGAGGATCAGGCTTATTTCACTTTCCCTATCACTTTCAGTTCTGAGACAAGCAAGGTTACTGTACAGGCGCTCCTGGATACATTAGCAGCTGGAAATTTTATGTACCTTATAATCACACAATCATTAGATTTAGACAATTATGTGGCCCCTCCGATTTTGGGAGCATCCTCTTAACCTATGAAGTGGCATGCTGTGCATCAACCAGTACAATTCTTTGTGCATGGTTTCTGCTTTTGTGCTTTTTTTCTCATTTGTTCCAGAATAATTATATTTAGTCATCCTTGGTGTAGGTTGGTGGCGGCGGCGACAAGTTGATATCAAGTTTGGTAGTTTTCTTGTCTATACCAATTATGAACTGAGTGGAGGATTCTCACTAAATGATACCCTTCCTCTTGGACCTCATTTAGCTCTATCTTGCCTCATGATCTTCTCTCTGAAGATCTTCCGCTGGACTACCCATCTTTCATTGTCCCATACAAAGAAGTATTTGTCATGAGCCTAGCTACTATGCTTCCACCTCATTCAGAGTATGATCTAGCTTTTTAACTGGTAGTACATCTTTTAAAGATAAATTGCCCATTATAACCTCACATCTAGGTAGAGGACAAAGGGTTAAATGGATGGCTGGATGACATGCTGCAAAAAGTTGGATTGTGAGGAAGTTTTCTCCAAACTCTTAACCTGTTTTATTCACGCAGAAGGCAGATAGAACCCTGCGGCCATTCATTGATTATTTGCATGTCAATAATGTGACAGTGCCGGGCCCCTATCTCCTCTTACTGGAAGAAACAACAGTTTATTAGAAAAAGTCACGAGTTTTCTATAAGCTTGATTTTTTAAATGCCTTCAATAAAGTAATACTCAAGGAGGTACATGAGTGAACACTGCCATCTGCAAAAATGGGGAATTTTCAGTTCAAAGTGATGCCATTTGGGCTAAGAACGCTTCTGCAACCTTCCAGCGACTCATTGATGATGTCCTGGGTGATCTGCGCTTCTCTTGCGTGGTTGCCTATATTAATGACATCTTAATTCATTCACCCACTCATAGGCAGAATATCAAGGATCTGGAAGCAGTCTTGGATGCCATCCACGGGTCTTGGCTCTTTTTAAGGACCTCCAAAAGCGAATTCTTTCGTGAGGGGGTGACCTTCTTAGGGAACCTAGTTTTTGAAGGATGGGTATGGAGTACCCCTCATGCAAGTTATAAACCATACAGTCTTGGACAACCCCAACAATTCAAAAGCAACTCCGGAGCTTCCTGGGGACATTGATCTTCCTCAAGAAGCTCTACCCCGCTCTTGCTCAACTAGCAACTCCCATGCATTCACTGACTGGCAGGAACACACCCTTCAAATGGAAACTGGAATGCCAACATGCTCTTGACTCTGTTAAGGAGGTTTACCTTGCCACTCCAGTTCTCAGGCATGCTGACTCTTCTAAGCCCTTTATTGTGTCTTGTGATGCATCTTCAGTTGCTGTAGGCTCTGTGCTCCTTCAAGAGCATGATGAGGTAGAACATCCTGTTGCATACTTTTCTTGAAAGTTCTCTGCCTCTGAGAAGTCCTGGGAAATATATTACAAGGAGCTGGCGGCAGTGTCATGGTCACTAATTCACTGAAGCTACCTCCTCCAAGGGGCCCATCATGAGATTACTGTGCGCACGGACCACCAGTCCCTGATATACTACAGAAAACCCCAGAAGCTTGCACACTGTCATCCTGCACATAACACAATCTATGAAATTTTAATATCAAGTATGAATTCTTGAAAGGGGCCTTGAATGTTTTGCCAGATGTGTTGAGTACAAACCTAGCCATGATCCCCACAGAAAAAATCTCCCTGACCTCACTACCATTGTACCTGCCTCAAAAATCTTAACGCTGACGCCCTCTCTGTCTTCTCTAACAGTTTATCACAAGATGATCAATTTCTTAATCAAATATTCGCTTCCTAGTTGAACACCCCAGAAGGGATCGCATAATATGAGGACTTGGAATCTAAAGCTCATAAGCGTACTCACTATGCCTTCAAAGATAGGGTATTCTTATTTAGAGACTGAGTTTTGGTTCCTCCCACCTTTTGAGAACAAGTGATTCAAGAGCATTATGAGCCCCCAACTGTTGGACATTCTGGGTCCAAAAAGTGCAGAGAACTGGTTAAAAGGACCATAACTGACCAGGAAATCAAGAAGATCCCTGATTTAATTTTCCGTTGTGTAGAGTGTGCACGATCCAAACCATATAGATCAGGGTAAAAGGGCCTCTTGAAATCATTGCAACAAGCAAAGGTCCTTGGACCTCTGTTTCTGTAGATTTAGTTATAGAGTTGCCACATTCCAAAAGGATATGATGTGAACATTTTGGTGGTTGATCACTTTAAGTTTACACTCTTCATCTCTTGAAACACAATAATCACTTCTGAAGAGATGGCGGCTTGTTTGTGACTGATGTATTCTCCATGTTTGGATAGATTAGGGAGATAGTTAGTAACCATGGCCTCAATTCACTCCTATTTTCTAAAATGCCCTCCTTTACCTTTTCTAATTAGATCCTGCAAGTCTATAGCTTATCATCCTCAGCCAGATGTTCAAACTGAGAGGGTGAACCAAACCCTAGAACAATATATACGCTGTATAGCTTCTGCAAGTCATGAAACATAAGCGTCAGACCTTCTCTGGAGCA
The DNA here is from genome assembly GCA_022478985.1 of Massospora cicadina. Lineage (NCBI taxonomy): Eukaryota > Fungi > Entomophthoromycota > Entomophthoromycetes > Entomophthorales > Entomophthoraceae > Massospora > Massospora cicadina. Next base: position 113,017 of record JAKSZP010013339.1, on the reverse strand, counting down.
GTTTGCATATAATAATGGCCACATGCCTCCATCAGCCTTTTCCATTTTGAGGCCAATTTGGGTTGAAACCCTTCATATCACAATTATACTAGTCTTAATTCTGCTGTTCCTGCTGCGGAGGAACGCCTGGATCACATTCGTTAAACCCACAATCTTTTACGTGAGCACCTGTCCAAGGCAGTGGATGATTAAAAGAAATTTGCATACTGGAATCGCCAACTAAGCTATGAGATTAAGGAAGGACTGCTAGTCATGTTGGACATGCATCACTTAAACATATAGTTTTCTTCCCATAAACTAGCATGCAAACGCTTTGAGCCCTTTAAGGTGCTGAAGGACTTAGGGAATGGTGCCTTCCATATTAAGCTCCCTCTTCACTGAAGAAAATGCAATGTGTTTCATGTATTCCTGTTGTCTACATTCAAGGGTTCTATGCCCACGTCGCCTTACTTATCATAGTAGATGACTCTCAGGAGCCAGAGGTAGAGGAGATCTTGGCCTCTTGTACATAACGTTGCTCAATTCAGTAATTGGTGACATGTAAGGGTTACACTTCTTTTGAGAATAGCTGGATGAGTGCAAGAGATTGTGCCAACTGTAAAGAACTTATGAAAACCTTCCACACAAATCATCTTAATGATCACCACCCTTCTCAAAAAGCGGTGGGTTTCCTAGCAATTAAGCTTTCTGAAATGCATAATAATTGCGCCCATACTCATGTCCCAGGAGGTTGCATGTATTCTGTTCCAAAAGGAAAGAAAATTTAAGTTTAGATAACCTTCACATCCAGATGGATCGTAAGATTTCCACATAGAAGCAGGAGGGGGCCCAGGCCCCAGTAGAGCCCCTCTCCAGGATCAATGACCTAGCTTATGTAGTAGATGAGCGGTGGTTTCTGCCCTAGCTCTTCAAGAACCTCCTTTACCCCCATTTCCTCCTCTAATCTTATTAAAATGAAAAAGGGATGTGCAAAGAAGTGGTAAGTTTTGGACCCTCCAGCAAGACCCTCAGGCCCAATACAGGTGTGATCTTGTCACTGAAATATCCAGAAATCATCTCACCCATTACAAACTTATATAAAAGTTTAAAATTCGCATATTAAGTCAGAGTGAGGATAAATTAATGGGTTGGCTCATGGATTGAACCCGTGGATAATGAAATTTAGATGCAAGTTCATATGAATTTCAAAATTTTAGGATGGGTATTTGCAGAACTGTTGTTAGTAAATTACCCATCTAGCAAAATTTGTTTAAGTTTTGCAGTATTCTCTAATTCCTCCTCAATCCGCCAAACTGGCAGCCTAAAACTTTTATGATGCCATCCGAGACCTTTGATACCTTCCCCCCAACTCTATTTCAAAAAGCTTATGATGACGTTTAGGTGTCCAGAAAAAGGCTTAGTCATTATAAAATTCACATCCATTTCCCCCTCCATTATATAAGCAACTGCCCTCCTTAGGGTATGTTGCCAGTTTAATCTTTAGATTTTCTCCTGTTAAAAGCACTTAATAAACAGCAATTTCTGTGTTATACCCTTCGTTGTGGAATCCTCCTCCCTGCTGCCTCACTGATTTTTGCAAAAAAATGCTCCAGCAATGCATTCTTCCATGTGAGAAATAATTTTGAAATTGCTGAGCAGACATACCAATCGCAGTCCCGCCATTGCTCCCATCCCTCCACAAGATAGTGAATGACTACCTCACAATTATGGCTGCCACTCTGTCATGCACATCGCAGAGGCCGCTATCCACCTTATTTTAGATTGATCTACACCATTTTGGGCGCGATCTGTGCCATTTTGGTTGCAAATTTATTTTGAGTTATTTAATAAAGTGATCCACCCCATCTAAACATACTATAACAGCCGCAATCCTTGGAGGTGTTGTCACTCTTCCTGCCTCTCCATTCCATTGGGGTGGTCCTATTAAGTCCCACATATGTCCCTACTACAACCTTTTTAGCTAGTTTTAGGGGCCTTCGGTATGTTGTTTAAAAAGTTTGCTCCTCAATTAATCCTTAGAGAACCCCTCCTAAAAGTCATTATAGCGCTGAGCCTCTGGCATTCTGTATCATAAGTTAGGCATTTTTAGACCCTCCCAAGATGTCAGTCCTCTCCAAATTAGCTGCCTTCAAGACAATATAATATATATCAACTATATAAAGATCTTAATTTGAGCCTTTGATGCCATCTACGTTTGCATCCTGGGACATCAAGGGTATAGAATAATATTAATTCTAACAGAAAATTTGATTATAATTAAGTCATGTCTTATTTGTAGAATAGCTTTTTTTAGAATTACACTTATTATCTGATATTTGGAATAGATTTTATTGGCTATTGAATCTTTGAGCTTAGTTTTTAATTATCTCTATTAGAGCTTATCATTGTTAACAGAAGACAATAACTGGATTATTTCAAATCAGATTATAAGTAACAATAAATTGATGTATCTTTAGTTTAACCATTGAAAGCTACTTAGCGTACAATTAAGACTTTTAATATAATAAATATTTATATACAACTAAATGTGAATCTCTTAAAGATATGGGTGAGATGTATAAATGCTAAACAATGATCTATTATTTTTACTAAAGAGACCATGGTTTATCCTTAAATTTGATTATGGTAAAACATTTAGAACAGAAATATCAGGCTTCAACTATAAGTGATTAAAATCAAAGATAATAAAATATCATATACACATCCTAAATGAATAGATACTTTATTAATAATAGATTCTACATAATATTCAGTCATTGATCTTATATAGAGTTAATAGCAAATAAACTTATTAAAATAATAACATAAAAAGTGTGAGTTTATTAAGTTTGAAAACTATTCCAGCTAATCTAGTACTAAAAAAAACTATTCCAGCTAAAATTCATTTCTTGAGGTATTTACAGAGTCCCCAGACACCTATAAGAGAGTTATATATAATTTTGAATTTCTAAAGTTCATATGTGCTCTGATACACTTAATGATATATATGTAACCTTAAGGAGGTTTTATTAACTTTTAAAGTATCAAAAATAATTTCTTAAGTTGATAAAGGCTGATGTAAAGTTAGACAAAAAATATTATTTTGTTTACCAACACTAATACTACTTATTCTTTTTTAATATCTATATCACTTAGCCCTGGATTACAAAAACTGGTTATATATTTGATTAGTTCTATTAAGCATATATATTTAACAGTTTTCTGGGCACGATATACTAATTTATCTGCTTTATTGAGAGTTGAAATAATAGCTAGCTACTAAATTATAAGCTAAAAAAGATATTATATATATGTAGCCTATATTCTAAGGTACTTTTAAAGAACTATATAACAATTAACTGATAGATCTATCCCTTAGTACAGTTTTTAAAAAGGTAAAAGCTTAATTTGAAGCTTTGCTTTTTTAAACTGGACTTATCCCTTAAAATGAGGGAAGTGATGTAGAGTAGAAGATGGTACCATACCTTAGCTGGTATTAAACTGCCATGAACAGATACACTGTCACTGAAAATGAGTATCTTGCTTATATATATATATATATATAAATTAGTATTGCATTAAGTTTAAATATGAAACTGTCACCAAAAAGTATTTTCAATGATGCTTGTTATGGAAACTACCATAAGTAAATTGATAATGATTCCCCATCCTCTGGAAGGATCCCTGTAGTATACAAGCACCTCAAGTATTTATATATAAAAGATTAAACGTTTCTAAGGAAATTAACCCCCTTTTATAAAAAAGGCTAAGAGAATTACTAGCTAAGTTAGGATAAGCAACTTAAAAGTTATTTGGTACCCTCTGTCTAAAGTGATTTATTATGTAAAGATGTTGACAGCGCCATAGTAAACTATGAAACTTGACCCCATTCTATACCTTTGGGGGTGCAAAATAAATTTATGATAAACTGATGATATAGTCATTTCATCATAAATGGAAAAAGATAAAAATTGACCATACATCCACTGAATTAAGTTACTTAATTGAAGCAATAGAACCTTTCATCTAAATATTATGCAAAAATGAATAGACTAATATTAAAGGTCAGTTATAAACTGAAATGAGGCACAACAAAGCAGCGCATCAATACAGATACTGATAAGATCAGCATTTAACTAAATTGGGAGAAGAAACAATAACTAGAAGCGTTATTGCATTCCCAGATCCTATAGTGGGTATTGAGCTAGGGGCCACTGAGCATCCTGGTTTAGGGATGTCCGCTGTAAGATGTGGCTCGCAGATACAAGCATTGAGCCAAATGGTTGCTGCCACTAAGGTCAAGATCAAAAAGAGACTGACCAAAAATTAATGAAGCCCTATAGTATCACCCCACTCCATTCCCATTTTACTGTCAAATTAAATTTATTTCTTAAATTTAATTTATACCAGTAGTGTAAAATAACTTCAATGTTAAATCTAATAAAGATTCTTTACCACGGAATCTTAATTTTATCCTTATTCTACACTTATTTTGGATCAAGTGAATAGATCTTTAGTAACCAGTCTAGGATCTAAAGAACAGAAAACTCGTTTAGAAGGTTGCCTTGATTGCAGATAATGCCAAGTGAGAGGATGGTCAAGGTTTCCATTGTGCCTTGTGTCAGGACAACGTACTAAAGATTTGGTAATGAGTGTCAGTAAGAATACCGCCAGCAGGGCAATGAGCAATTTCAATCAGCCATTAATACTATAAATGGGTAGCATTGTAAGAAGGATTACGTAATGAGGATTACTATGCTCTAACAGAAGGTCTCCTGGTGTCTAATATGTGTCAACAGAACCCCTTCACAGCAAGGTGACACCTCAAGTTAGTGATCAAGGGCTGACAAGCTGAATATGGTAATAAGTCCTAGAGGAAAACTAAGGACAACTAAAGAGATTGTCAAAAAGAGCATATGACTATAATTACTTATTATTCTGTGATAATTAAAGTGGAATTCTACCCTAAAAATTTTCTGGATATAGTTTAGTTACTAAGGATATTTCAAAACAAAAATGGTGGCAAACACTGTACATGTATACAAAAATTTCTTATGACTTTATAAATAAGCTATAAAAAAAACACAGATTCAATTATAGTTTTATCTAAACGACTATATGGTAGCCTTATAAAGGACATTAAAATCATATTTAAAACAAGTTCTATGGAAGCTTACGTGGTTTTCATTCACTGAGAGCATTTAATAAACTATAACAGTTTATGATAGTTAGTATTAGAAGTTGCAGAATTTTGATGTACATGAAAATTTCATGTACAAAGGTTTTAGATTAATAAGTCTCAATTAATAAAATCTCATAACATCTATTAGAAACTGCTTTTTCACATTGTTATATTTTAGGACCCAATCTAATCAGTATTTTAATTTACAGGTATAGTAATTTTATATAAATCATCCAATTTAGTGTTTATTGCTAAGACAGATTAGGAATTGGGGTAGATGGCCATAAAAAAGTTATCATATAGAATAAAATGCAATAGTTTTTTTCACAGTTAAACTTATAACAATAAAACACTGTTTTTATGTGATCCCCAATTATGTAGGTTAAAGAAAACTTTTACATTTATATCTCTATACTATCCAGAAGCTAAATATAAATAGAAATGAGTGATTAAGACATAAATAAAAGACATAGCATAGCCACAGTTAAACTATCTTACTATATTTTACATTACGGTCTAGTTATCATATAAAACAGAAAAGCTAACATAGAAAAATGAAGCATTGTATATCTGCCCTTTAGTGTTAAATGATATTAACACCTATGACGTAGCTAATCCTTCTTGAGACCCTTTAATTAATTATCAAGTTTATTTTTTCCCTTAACTTAAACAGAGCTTTTAACTATAAGGTTATGTATTTATAGTATCCAAATTGTAGACTTAAAAGCAGGTTATATAATTAAGCAGTTGTATACATTACCTTTCTTAGTAGGAAACAGGCTATACTATTGCAACATACATATTTTCTAAAATGATAATAAAACTTATTGCTATGATATAAATTTTTACCTTATGTAAAAAAGTTTGAAATAATAAGTCAATTGTGAAAACACGTTTATATTGTTAGTAGATTAAATTCAAAAAACATAAAAAGTCAATATATATGATCTACTATCAACAAAAAAAGCTACATTGAATCACTGAAAACAAATATAGTTAATAACAAGTAATATAAATGAGAATTATCCATTAGGAAAAAAGCTAGAGGAGTCAAGGGATATATGCACTGTTTATTTGTTAACTAGACTCAATGTACTGAAATTATATATTGCCTTATTTGGGCTGCATAAATACTTATAAAAGTTTTAATTATATCACAAGAATTATATGCACTCTTGTATATATGAGTTTTTATTACTATATTAAGATAATTGATATATGTTTGGGATCATCTATTGATAAAAATGTACAAATTAGACCATATTTGATAGATAAAATTCTCAATCTAGAACAATGCTAATTTTGGAAATTTCATGAGATCATCAGTTCATGTAATAATATTAAACTTGATATCCTGGGCAGATTGTAAAGATTCAATGAAGCCAAATTGATAGTTTAAACCATAGTAACTCATCTGTTTAGGTTAATGCTTCTAGAAAGTAGCCCCAATCAAATATTTGGATGTATTAGTCTATAATTAGGCCTCTAAATTTACAAGAGAATAAGATCATTATCAAAATTTTACCAAATGTAAAAATACCCGTTTGAAGGGATGTAAGGATAGATTATATAAAAGAGCCTCCAAATTGATGAAAATATAAATTCTGAGAAGAAATTGCATCAAAATTATGAAAATATTGAATTTTGAATAGGAAATGAAAAATGCTTAAGATTCCTGAACTTGAATGGTTTTATATTAGATCAAAACTGAATTTCAACTTAAATAAGCCCTTGGGTATGACGCTATTGTTGAATATATTATTTAATAATCTTTAAGACTAGAATTTTAAAATATTATTCAAATATTACTCAAATTAAAGTTTATGTGATGACTACCTCAAACTTATTAATAGCAAAAGAGGTTTCTGTATGTCTTAAATCTGACTTCTTAAGCAATTAAAAAAATTCAAATTTTATCATTACATTTTTGAAAGATAGCATGCATAAAACATTACTATTAAGAATAAGAACTGAACTCAGACGCCTTGTCATGTCATTGTTTGCTCACTCATGGTATTAGGACGCATCATTAGGTTTATGTGGCATCTTTTATATAGTGAAAGGGTTAATACCTTTAGTTTTAATGTTATGTGGAAACCCCATTTACAGCCAGGAGTAATCTCCTTATTGAGGATGGATACTTGATTAGTCCTTAAATTCTTTGTCAACTATTAAAAATGACACATCTGTTACACTAGTCAGAGTTTGCATACCTTTGGTCTCTTTAGATGGTGAACAGTGAAGTTCTGATTCAGAAAATCCTACAAACTTAACACTAATACCCAGCAACTCTTTTTATGATCTTCTTTCTCATAATATTAATTTGATGAGAGGCTTATTGGGTAATCAAGGATTTACCCTAGGCAAAATTCCCCAGAGCCAGATGTAACTAAGGTTAAAAACATATAGCCTTTTTAAAAAGAAGCAGCTTTGTATGTAATCATGTGTCATCTGGCATAGTCCTGTTTTAAAATAAAACAACAAAGTGACTTATAAAACTGTATCCTTTATTAACTAAGCTTCTAAAAATATTAGTAGATCTACATAAAAAGCAATCAGAATAAGTGATAGAGTTACTTGACAAATAAGAGATACTTCTGGAATCCTTTGATGAGTGACTCCAATCATTTAACCATGTGTTCTTGTCCAGAAAAGGTTTAGATTAATAATTGGACAGATTTTTAACTGTCATGGTTAAATGACATCATAGTGGGGACCAACCCTAAGGATAAGGCTGGGTGACAGGAGGCCAAGAAGGTGAAGCTTCAGGCCCTCCCTGACCTCAGACACACACTAGACCAACGCTGGGTACAAGCTAAATATGCCCACTTTGGTATTAGTGAAGTGCCAAACGCTTAGCCCCTTTTTTGGCCCAGGCGTTAAAACAAGAAGTATATTTGATCAACAACAATAGCATAATTTGGTTGATTAAGGGCTGGGGGTTCAAAACCTGTTCCATTTATGAAATTATGCATTTGGGTCGGATCCAACTTCAATCAATTTATCAAGTGAAGTCAGTTTTGGCGTATTCTACCAATTTAGATGGTAGTGTTTGCCTATTGGTGAGTCAGTGCTTGGGCCCACTTTGGTAAGCCCCATATTTCCCTGATGAAGTTTAATTCTTTTTCCCATGACCAACATTTCTTGTTAGTTGACTTTCCTAATAAACATTTCCCATTTTCCCATTTTACTTAAGTTATTTTGAACGATCCTGTGTGCGGACCTCTTTGAGGAGGTCTTGCACTACATTCACCAAACAATCTTACATAAGATCTGGTTAGACACTTGTGCACCGTTTGTTCGCCCAGGTTTCCTCCAACCTGGGATGCTTACCCTTTTCCCCTTTGTGCACCGCGTCGTTTTTGGTGGTGTTTTTGTCTTAATGATTGCACTCTTTCCCTTAAGTTATTATTGCTCCAGCACTCTCTGATGGGCTCTTGTAACTTTGGTATTAATGGATAGTTTCCATGCGTTGGCTCTGTGCACTGTGCACCACCACGCTGGAAACAGGAGAGTTATAGACACTCTCCTTACATTAATTGACCAACAACACAATTCTATGTGCACAAACTTTTTCTGTGTGGAACTTTTCCAAAATGGAAATGGTGGGCGCCGGCTGTGGGCTTCAGCTGTGGTCAGCTGCACCACTGTTTCCTATTTTCTTAAAGGTTGGAGCAACTCAGCATTATTATAGTTGCCTCCAACTTGAAAGTATCCACCCTTTGCTTGTACCTGGTGGATACAGACGCTTCTAGGTCCAAAAGTCATGATTCCCCAACTTACCGCTGAAATTATTTTTTCCAATTAAATAAACAAGGTTTCCTTTGACAGCGTGTTTAGAAAATACTGGCATAATTGGCGCAGTTGGGCCTGGGGGTGTTGGCCTTGGATAACATCAGGCATTCTGTTGAAGTTAGGGGAATAGGGTCATTCGCATCTAAAAACATGTTATATTATGATAATCTTATCCAAACCTCTGAGCCGTTTCTTAGCTTTTAAGCCCTAAATGAGAACCCTATTCCATTATATCAAATAACCCTGAAAACCCTCAGTTAAACCCATGATTCGGGGCACTCAGGAAGTGGAGAAAGAACTTCTTTTCAAATATGATAAAGTACATGCACCTGCAGAAGGCATGGTGGGGTGTGTGGCCTCAGTAGTAATAGTGGCCAACTATTCCTCCCCCTTCTATGATTCCAAAACATACCTTGGTGGCTGCTAGAGCCAGAGGAAGAATTTTCTGGTGAAGTGTTGGCGTTTTATGCTTTAAATAAAGACCATTCGGGGTATTTTCTACTGACTGCTATCCTGTCCTCCCCTTTAGGGAAATTCAGCACCACTATTCTGGTGGATACTGGTGCCATGGAAAACAATTATGGACCTGAGCCTAGCCAACTACCTTGGCTGAGTTATTAGCCTGGTGGTATGGTTAGGGGAGGGGCGTCTTAAGGTATTCCCACTCTGAAGGTCGTTGGGACAGTGAACTATAATGTTGGAAAATACTACTTGTCCAATAACTTCAAAGCTATCAAAAACCTCCTGTTCCCTATCATTTTGGGTGTGGAGTGGTGGCGGAAGTTTGACGTTAGAACCAACTTGAAAGAGAATAACCTATCCATAAAAGTAAAGAATGGTCGCACCCTAGTTGTTCTTTGTCTGAGGCTGATGCTCAGGGTTACTTGCCCCACTGGCCTCACCTTCACACCCTTAGCCTTGCCTCTATGCTGAAGCCCAATGTGGTGGTTCCCCTACCTTCTTGTTTGGAGGGTTTGGAATCTTCCTTTTATGCATCTTCAGCTGATGCACTACCCGATCATTCCTAGTATGACTGTGACTTCCAACTCATTGTGGATCTGGTGCATATTTCTTCTCTCATTTACCCCTTGACCATCCGGGAGGAAGAGGCGTTAGATGTGTGGGTGAAAGATCAGTTAGCCAAAGGCGCAATTTTTCAGTGGACCTCTCCTGTTTGCTCCCCACTTCTCTTTATTGAAAAGGCTGATGGTACTCTATGCCCATGCGTAGACTATGGGAACCTCAATAACGTTACTATACCAGACCTCCATCCCATCCCTTTGGATTCACAGTTTGCACGCTATGTGGTGAAGGCGAACGTCTTCTCCAAGCTGGATTGCCTCAATGCGTTCAATAAGATCCAGATAAAGAAGGGACAAAAGTGGTTAATTGTATTCCGCACCAGAAAAGGAATTTTCCAGTTTTGGGTCACGGCCTTTGGGCTTAAGAATGCCCCTGCCATCTTTCAACGCCGCATTGTTTCTGCATCGGGGGACTTGTTGGGGGTATGCGCGGTTGCCTACATGAATGATATCTTGGTGTTTTCCCTGATCAGGGAACCCATACAGTACACCTTCAGCAAGTGGTGGAGAGGTTGAGGGCCGCCCACCTTACGCTAAAGATCAGTAAATGTGAATTTTTCAAGTCCCAGGTCACTTTTCTGGGCAACGTCATGTTTGACCAAGGCCACATGATAACTCCAGACAAGGAGAAGGCTAATCGTGAGTGGCTCACCCCCGCCTTGGTCAAGGAATTGAGGAGCTTTATGGGGACGTGTAAGTTCCTCAAGAAGTTCACACCCAATCTTTCTGAGATGGCAGCTCCCTTATACAAGGCTAGCGGTGCCAAGGTGCTTTAGTGGTCCCCCATTTTGGAGGATGCTTTCCAAGAAGTGAAGTGCACCCGTTGTCCACATCTGTTCTTCACCATGTTGAACCTTCAAAGGAGTTCATTGTGTCTACTGATGCCTCCAACTTCGCCATAGCGGCCACCTTGTTACAAGTAGGTAAAGATGGGATAGAGCATCCGGTGGGATATTTTCCTAGGAAAATGTCTTTGCCAGAGTTGAATTACGCCGCTTATGACAAGGAGTTACTGGCAGTGGTGGAGGTGCTAACTTATTGGCGTCACCACTTGCATGGCTCATCCCAACCTTTCCAAGTACGTACAGACCACCGTGCCTTGCTGTACTACCGCGCTCCTCATGTCCTAACCCCATGACAGACCCGTTACATGAGACCCTTGCCTTATTTGCATTCTCTTATGAGTTCACCAAGGGCAAGGATAATGGGTTGGCGGATGCTTTGAGCCGAAACCCTGCTTTAATGCCCAATCTCAAGGAGGTAGAAGTTCATAACACACAGTTGATGATTCCACCAAATAAACTTGTGCCCCAACTTCCCTCCAACCAGCCGCGCGCCAGCGCTTGCACCTCTGGAAAATGCGGATGAATATAGTATGTTCAGAGAAGGTAGTCCTTTCTCAGCTGCTAGCAGCCAGATATACTATGATACTTGCTAAAAGCGCTTTAAATAAAGAGAATCTCTCCAGGGGCTATCACGTGAAGGATAAGATGGTGTGGTTTCAGGGACGCCTATGGGTTCCTGCTGGACCACTGCACCTGAAAATCATCCAGGACCATCATGATGGACTCACCGTTGGTCATCCTAGTAAAGAAAAGAAATTATAGTTAATACGATGCATGCACAATTGGAAGGGCTTGCATGCTCAGGTGGGGCGGTATTGTAAAGAGTGCCTGATACGAAATCAGATGAAACCCAATCAGCAACATTTAGTGGGGTTGTTGGTACCAGTCCAAAAGGCTAAAGGGCCTTGGACTTCCCTATTGAAGAATTTCATTGTGGAATTACCTGTATTTGATGGTTGTGATGCCATCATGATGGTGGTGGACCGTTTTGTGAAGTTCATCCACTTTACTCCCTGCAGAACAACAATAACTGCGGCTGAGATGGCTAGGCTCTTCGTCACTCAAGTGTTTGCGCTCCATGGGGTTCCCCAAGAAATAATTAGTGACTGGGGACCCCAGTTTACCTCCGCCATTTGAGAAGAGTTGTGTAAGACTCTTCAGATTCGCCCCTGCCATTCAACTGCCTATCACCCCCAATCAGATGGGAAGACTAAACGAGTGAACCAGTGGTTAGAACAATTTCTTCAGTGTTACACCACCGCGGATCATTCAGATTGGGTTTCTCACCTCCCTATGGCCCAATTTAGTTACAACAACACTATGCATTTTTCGATCAGTTGTCCCCTTTTTTCGCCAACCATGGCTTTAATCTCGCCTTTAACATGGAGCCCAGCTGTGGTTCTAAGGTTGAAACGGTTGCGGGCTTTTTCAAGACTATCAAGAAGGATTAACATGTGGTTTCCACAAGTTTGGAGGCAACAATGCAAGTTTATAAGGAGAACGCTGATGGTAAGTGCTGAGTGGGTCCAGCGTATAAGGAAGGGGATCTCGTGATGCTTGATGCTTATAAAATCCCTATCAAGCACCCATGCATAAGTTGGAACCAAAGAGGATTGGCCCTTACCGCGTTGTTAGAAAGGTGGGCCATGTCTCATACCAGCTAGATCTTCCATCTTCATTTTGGATCTTCTTTGTCTTCCATGAGAGCAAATTGACGTTGTTTAAGGGCCCCCACCAGAGACTCCGGAGGCCTATCTCATAGATGGAACACCAGAGTGGGAAGTAAAAGAAGTAGTTGCCTCCCACCTAGTTAAAAGAAGACTTGAGTACCTGGTATCCTAAAAGGGTTTTGACGTTGCAGAGAACAGTTGGGTTCCAGCGCATGACTGTGTGCATGCCTAAAATCTTATTAAAGCCTTCCACAAGAGTTTCCCACAGGCTTCTGGATCTCAACCTAAACCGACCGTTTCCACCATGAATTTGGCCCCAGCCCATAAGAACTTTTCCCTTGCGCAAGCCCCTGGAGGGGAGGGATGAGCCCCGTTGGGAGGAGAGGGTAATGTCATGGTTAAATGACATCATAGTGGGGACCAACCCTAAGAATAAGGCAGGGTGACAGGAGTCCCAGAAGGTGAAGTTTCAGGCCCTCCCTGACCTCAGGCACACACTAGACCAACGCTGGGTACAAGATAAATATGCCCAGGTGGGTATTAGTGAAGTGTCAAATGCCCAGCCCCTTTTGTCAGACTAGGCATTAAAACAAACGGTATATTCAATTAACTATGATGGCACTATTGATCTTATTGAGGAATGGGGGTTATCAACCTGTTCCATTTATGAAATTAAGCATTTGGGTAAGATCCAACTATAATTGATTACTCAAATGAAGTTGGATTTGGCATATTCTACAGAATTGGATGGTAGTGTTTGCCTATTGGTGAGTCAGTGCTTGGGCCCACTTTAGTAAGCCCCATATTTCCCTGATGAAGTTTAGTTCTGTTTTACTTGACCAACATACTTGTGTTTGACTTTCCTAATAAACATTTCAAGTTTTCCCATTTTACTTATGTTATTTTGAACGATCCTGTGCATGGACCTCTTTGAGGAGGTCTCGCGCTACATTCACCAAACAATTTTACATAAGATCTGGTTAGACACTTGTGCACCGTTTGTTTGCCCAGGTTCCCTCCAACCTGGGATGCTTCCCTTTTCCCCTTTGTGCACCGCGTCGTTTTTGGTGGTGTTTTTGTTATAATGATTGTACTCTTTCCCTTAAGTTATTATTGCTCCATCACCCTCTTCTGGGCTCTGGTAACTTTGTATTAACAGCTAGTCTCCGTGCGTTGTCTCTGGGCACTGTGCACCACCACGCTGGAAACAGGAGAGTTATAGACACTCTCCCTACATTAATGGTCTCAAGGAAAGGGAAATTGGAAGTGTATTTATGATCTTTTTCACACTACTTCAAGCTTCTAAGGTCCATGAAACTCAGATACCTCTCATTTCCCAAATACCTCACACCATGACTTGCTTGCTTAAATGTCTGCTACTCATTTGCTCGAGGCATTGAATGTATATTTGAATGTGCCTTGAGTGTGGAATGTCAACTTAAACTTTAAAAAAGCTAAAATGAACGCTGATGTATGCCATTGTAAAAGTGAAGCAAATGAAAGGACTTTATATGGAGTTATTAAGGGATAATTTGTGTTGATAAAAGTATAAATGTTGAGAAAGTACTGTACCAGAGATTATTGAAGAGCCCATTAACAACTAAAGTATGTAATGCAGTATGAAGAGTATCCCTTAGTAAGGTGCCTTCAAAAAAGCCTATATATGCACATTATACAAATAAAATATTCTATAGACTTAATCTTAGCCTCTTCTCCCAAATAAGGTATTCTATGATGAAACACATGATATTGTTGGCGTTAGTATAAACTGAAGCTAAAAAAATTAACTGCAAACGGAACTTGTAGAGAACGGTTTTAATTGTTTGGTTTTCCTAAAAGCCAGGACCTAGAATAATTCCATCACAGCGAGGAATGCCATTAGATATCTCTTTTTGGTAGATATTAAATATTCTTATATATTGAAGTTTAAATTCAAGCTAAGTTTAGTTTCAGCCAGCCATTGATGGGGTTATTAGCTACTTATGCCTAATCTTATAATTTTTGACTTTGAGGTTTGCTTTAGATACTGAGTAGCATTTTTATCATTCTCAGTTTGGGATTATATTTCTTCCACTGCGCACCTCCTCATTTAAACTTATCTATTTGCTCAAATAAAAATTTTAAAACTTTTTTTAAGTTGTTAACTTAAGGTTATCTGTCAGTGCTTGTTCTAATAAAGGAACCCCTTAACGCCTTTATTTAATTTGGTGGTATTAAGAAACTCCAGAATATACCCAAAAGAAAATGTTGGCTTGGTTACTTTACTTCACCCAATTAGCCATAAATGAGTCAATCTGGCATCACCTGGGATTGCAACCCGCAATTCAAGTAGAATTCCTTTTATTTTAAATTAAGTACTTACCTTAATCACCATTTGCGTCATATAGCTCTCTTTTGGTATGCAGTAAATTTGTAAACCATCCATTAAAGAGCATGAAAAAATTAAGCATTGTTGGGCACACTAATACTAAAAAAATTTGAGCATTGCACTATTCCAAAACTAGTATTCACTAAGATGATGGGACTACCATTGTCCCAAGCAAAAGAATTCAAACCTATCACACCCATTCCATTCCCGTCTGCTGTGGTAGGGTGAGGTTGAGGGGTTTATTATTGAGACTGCTGTCTTTGATGCCTCTTGCTTGAGCCAGGAGACCCCCAGGGGAAGTGTCAACGCTTTCTGTGAACTTGAGACTTCTAAGTGTTACTCCCTATCTCACATATGAAAAGTTACCCATTGTATGTGGGTCTTCAAGTTGCACCTACATTTGGAGAGCCAGAGAAAATCTCCTACTAATGAGGAGTAATGTAAATAATAGTTAATTAAAATGTTTTCTAATTACAGGACCTAAGTGTGATGGTTGAGGTTTTCCCTTAACATCACATTGCCCTGATATTTGATAAGATAGGACAGGTTGGTGTGGATGAAGCTTTGGGTGAGGAAGTGTTGGTTCTGGCTAGGCCCCAGGATGAGGTTCAAGACTAAGGCAGGACGATGGTTGGAACTTGCGTCAGGGCTGGGATCAAACAAGGTGACGTTGAAATGGGTAATTAGAGGCTCTAGTTGGATTTGAAATGGAACTGCATCAAGTCATGGGTTGGTTGTTTGGCCAGCAGGAAATTCAATTGGGCTTAGGATGATGGGATTTTAGTTACAAAATTTTCTAAAGGACATAGTGTCAGGAATGATGGGGGAGTCTGAACTATTCTTACACCAGAGAGCTATGAGGAAAGGAACCTGGGAGCTGAAAGTTTTTGAATTCTGTTTCCTAATGACCTGGCTAACTATACACAATAAAGCCATTAGCTTAAAGCCTTATCTATAATATTATTTTTTCTTGGGGTTTACATTTGTGTATTTTGTCTGATAGTGTCCATGTTTGGCATTCGAAGACAGGAGGTGGCCTTTAAGAGTGAGTTTGGGAGGGCTATTGCCTCCTAATACACCTTGCCTTGGAGTCAGGGCATGTTGCTTGGGGTAAGTTTACACTTGACTGTCCTCCAAGGGGTGTTTGTCCGCAGCGCCTGTAGCAAACGCACTAGAAGAATGGTCTCAGGAACCCTATCCACTCTTTGGTTTTTGACTTAGTCTTGCTTCCTAATTCACTTTGGGCTTATTGGAAAGAGCTAGCGCGTTATAATAAGGTATTTTCATCACATCAATGGTTGCTATCCATTATACACTGGGAGCAAAACATATAAATTGTTTATTTATATAAGTTATATTTTAATTAAGTTTATTTTCTAGCAAAATGACAAATTCCAGGATCAAATTGGATTTCTACGCCTATTTTTAGAATTTCTTTTACTTCAAGGTTTGCTACAGATACTAGGTCAGTATCTCCATCGTTCCCAGTTGTGAATTCTATTGAATATTCCGCGCTTTCCAAAAAATAAATGGATCTATTCAACTTGATTACGAATCTATATATTCTTAATTTACAACTTCAGTTTCTCTATTGGAGATGTTTCTAATAAAAGAACTCTTCAATGCAATTAAATATTTTTTGTGTTATGTAGCAACTTTACAATAGACCCCAATGGAGAGGAATAGCCACTATACTTTATTCAAATGGGCCATCAGTGAGTCAGCCATGCAATGCCTGGTATTTCAATCTAAAATTAAGCAAAAATAATTTCTTTAAACTAAAAACTTACCGTAATTGCAGATCAATTGAGCAAACCCTTTTGGTGTGGGGGTTAGTTTTACCAAAACAATGTTTGGGAACTCAGGAAAACTGAGTTTTAAAGGCCTTGCACAAATTAAACCTACCACTGAAAAGAGCTTGAACACTAAACCTAAAATTTACAACTAAAAGTGCTATATATAAACAAGTATGTGACAATCTCATGATAAGGCAAAAAATATAAATGATATTGAAGTTTCTGGTTCTTATACAACTTGTCTTAAACAGATAGTTTGGTGATAAATGGTGATATTGGTACTCTCCACAGTTTAACATAAAATTGTTAAATGTATTTATTGTCCTCCAGAGTCTATTTCTCACAAATGGATTTTATACAAGATTGATCATTTTGAATGGTTGACTGGAACTAAATTTTCAGGTAATTTAATAGGGGAAATAATAATATTAACTGATGCTGATTTATTGTGTATCATATCAAAATTATCAGTGATTGTGGGCCAAAAATATCTTAAGTATATATGAAGCTTAGGATTTGTGTCCTAGTGGTTCCACTTAATAATATTCGACTAGATGACATAGAATGGGGGCTTTGTTACTTAAGTTGTACTTAATGACAGTTGACTTAATGTCCCAGGCTCATGGGTTTTGTTGGTCTATGTCAAAATTAGTCTCTAATGTCAATTGAGGTTTTGATAAATATCTAACTAGTGGTTTGAAAAGCTTAGGTATGTGCTACCTCTGCTCAAGAGGAGCAATGGTTTAACTATTTTCAAAGGTCAGAGGAAATGCTGTCTTGAATTATTTATCATTAAAATACTGACTGTGAGATTAAGCTGAGTTACTGCAGAGCCTCATAATTTGTAGACCCTCTAAAGTCTTCATCATGATCCACCGGCTAAGTGGCGATGTGAGGCGAGGTGTCATGTGTAAGGTGTGGCTAACATTAACCCCTATAAATTATCCTTAATATTATACAATAAAAATGATTTTTTAGCAAAATCAATTTGATATGTTAATATATAAGCTTTTAAACTTTAATACTTTTTTGTTATATTAAGTTGAATAAATTACTTGAGATCAGGAAGATAAGGGCAGGGAGCCATTGAAAAAGTAAACAACAGAAGGATACAGTCTTAAAGTGTTAATTCTAAAGAGTTTATATCTTAAGTACTGTCACCGTCTGAACTATTGTCATTATACAATAGACGCTCAAAACTCCAATGAATCTCAGAAGAAGAAACAGACCATCTGAAGTATGACAAAACTTCAACAATTGATGCTCATGGCTGGGAAATTTGTTAGTGTGTTTCTAATTTCCAGAGGCACAATGTCAGCCTGTTAGGAGGTGGTTTGCAGCCACTGGTTTTTTAGTGCTGAACGCGGACAGTTCCCATGTGCTCCACCATTGATTTTGCAATGTCAGATGTCAATTCTAATTTATGAGAACTGTCTACAATTAATTAACAATGAATTCTGCAAACTATTTCCATTTGACGTTATTTAAAGCACTATTAATTTTAAAGGCAACTAATTTTGCCGCACTTATGTACAGCCCCATTTGGAGAAGTTTGTAACTAAAAACAGCTCTGTTGTATTGTCAGTGTCACTCTGCAAATTTTATCTTCCAGAACTGGAGTTATTTTAAAGAACATAATCTGGTTAAGCTGAGAGAAGCGTTGAGTTTGTTAACCAGATTATGGTTGATTTTGATATCAGCTATCATGATTATTAACTGGGCATTGATGCCAATTAATTTATATAATATAAGGGTTTTGACTTTACATAATTTAATGAGTTCAAGGATCACCTCATATTGGAAACCCTTGCCAACTAAATTCAGCTGGTTTGACTTTTGTGTCTTTAGTGGATCCAAGCAGGTTTGGGTTAATTACTTCATGCAATCTTGACTACTTTACCCTTGTTCAACTTTCAATAATTCATTGTATCTCTGCGGTTAGTTGCGTCAGGCGAGTAAGTCATCTGCTTTAATTAATTGAACCTGATTCTACTTTTGGTTGTTTCAGTCTTGATTTAGCTCAACAAATGAGTTCTTTCAATGTCTGGCGGTGACCAAAGCATCTGGATGAATCGCTAATAGATTTCTAAGAATGCCATAATGGTGTAGCTTCAAATTATGCTCCCCAACCAAGTGGGTTGAGCTATATCAATACAAAATTCGTTTTAAGAGATTTACTGGTGACTAATGCCATTTATCAATCTTCAACTATTAATTTGGATTTAATAAAATTTACCAGTGACTAATGCCAAGAAAAAATCCACAATTTTTATATTTTATGAAGAATTTTAGCAGACAATGCCATGATTTTATATTTACTATTGCCAGTCAGCATTGCTGAGATTTATGTGCTAGGGTTACTTGCATACAAAGCTGAGAGTTTCTGGGATGGATTTTGAGTTGGCGTTGGTTACACAAGTGATATTTCATAGGTTTATTACAAATTACACCAAAGATGGTTAAGGTAAAGCCTTTATCAATGTATTATGCCTTGTGTTACCCCAGAATCCAATATAGCCCCAGATCACATGAAAGGTATTTAGGTGGCTGATCAACTATAAAAGCCCCACCTTTTTATCTAAAAGAAAGATCTACCTTTGCCTATTCTTCTCTATTTTTTGTGATTGATTCTTAATAATCCCAAATTAGCAAGAGATCCCCAAGGATTAGATGCTGGGACAAGCATCTAGGGAGTGGTTGGTGCTACCACCCCCACCTGATGCCAATAAAGGTAGATTAGCAAGGGGTCAATAGGCCTCATACTGTTAATCCTTGCACACTAGCCAAGCTCCTGAAACATTGAAAAATGGTGAATTTTTCAACAAGTTGCGCTCATGGATGGGATGGCAGATGGTGACCATTCTGAGAAGGGGAGAAACCCTGACTATATTAATTTTCAAGGATGAATTTGTGAAATTCAAAGACTCAGAGGACATTATGAGTCATCAAATTGATAATCTCACTGAAGAAGTCACTTTTATCAATGAGACAAATGATACTCTACATGGAGAATTATGTGATTTAAAGAAATTGATCAGAGAGAAGGATCAAGTGATTTCTTCTCTTCAATTTCAAATGACCAATCTGAATGAGAAATTGCAATATTGAAGAATTTGGACAATGGTCAAAGCCAGCATGCTAAAAGAAATTTTACTGACAGTGATACCTCTGAATATTTTATTCTTGACCACGTCAAACAATGCCACATAGAATTATAACTTTGGCCAATTCATGTTCCTACAACCGTAATGCAGCATCTCAGCGCTCTAATATGCCTGGTTCAAGCCAGCAAAGAAGTAATTGCAATATCCATGAGTGAGAGAATGATTATTCCATATCATTAAAATTTATTGCTTTTGATAAGAATTAAGTTGTAGTCACTTTTGTCAAACGCTTTAATATGGCCATGTATGGGGCCAGTGACTGAAACAAAGTAGCCCTATTATCAACTGCTTAGATGAGCGTAGCATTAAGTTTTTTATGCCTCAATTGGATGTAAACTCACCCTACGCTGAAGTCAAACAGGCCATGCTTTATGTGTTTCGAATCCTAGAAAGAATGTCAACTAGAAAATCCAAATTCATGAACATCAGCTTGAAAAAGATGAAACAATTGACGAATTTGCAGATTTATTTATCATGAAGCCCAAATTCTCCTAGACACAAAGTCTATGATTGATTTTGATGCCAAGATTGCATTATAATATCCAGTAAAACTCTACCAAAATATGTCAAACTTCTTATTGCCTGCTTTTGTGAAAAAACTTACAATGGCCGAAATGGTTAATTATTTGTGCAGATGATCACAAAATTACGGCCCACCCAATACTAGATCCAGATCAGGACCTGCTTTCCCTGCAGGAAAACCCTTTAAATAAAATAAGAAAATAAGCAGTAATTTGCCTGTTAAAACTGAGTCAACTGAAAATGCAAGGTCCCTACGCCCATTAAATGAGATCACTTGCTACAACTGCAATCATAAAGGGAACTTTGCTTCCAGATGCCATCAGCACAGTGTAGATGTAGTTTTCTAAGATAACGCGCATAAGGAGGGAAATGACTAAGCACAATAATGCAAGATTCTCTATTGTGCTGTAAACTCCAGTCCCACCTGATTACCAAGAGCATTCTGGCCATGGGGCCTCGATTACCAACATAACAAATTCTATTACAGTACCAAATGAAGATTCTATGAACGTACATGTGGTGACTTGCTCTCAGAGTAAGGTTGTCATACCTGAAGCCTCTGAAGTAGTCATTAAACCATATGTGCAACAAATACTTGAGAATATCCTGGCTAAGGGCCAAGCAATGCATCAGATACCTCAAGCTTAAAGGGGGTGAATATAGCTATGCCAATTGACACATTCAATAATGAATGTCTTAGCATCAGAAATACCCTGAAGCACACTCTTAACTCTTTAAATTGGTCAAATATCCACTTATTACACTCGATTAATTCTTTAAAAAAGAGAAATGGAAAAAGGCAAAAAGTTATAAAATATAAAATAAAAATATAATGAAAATAAATATAATAAAAGAATAGAAATGAAAAAACCAATAACAATTAAGAAAAATAAACTTAAATTCATGAATAGCAAAACCCCATCACCACTGGGCTGAATGACCCTTCTTTGGGAGGGGGAAAAGATTGAGATCAAACTAAGGGGGCTGGTTTGGGTTTGGCAAGGAATGTTTTGAGTTGCAGCAGTTGTAGAAGTTGAACTTTTTGGAACTTTCTAAGCATTGCTGGTTGGACCAGCCTGAGAAACTGAAGGCAAAATGCCTGAGTTAACCATAGCATGCAGCATGGAAGTAATGGATTTTGAGAAGGCAAGTTTATCCAGAGCTGAGAGGCTATTGACATAGCGCTAATATTCTGAAGGTCAAGAAAAATATATTTTGTGACCAAGAAAGAAGAATACCATCCACTTTTATCCAGTTAAGGCAGAGGAAGTGTTGAATGGTTGAATGGACCTAAATCGCTGGGTAATTTGATATGGTTTTTAATACTATTAGCTGATGCTGATTTATTGTGTATCATATCAAAATTATCAGTGATTGTGGCAAAAAATATCTTAAGTATATATGAAGCTTAGGATTTGTGTCCTAGTGGTTCCACTTAATAATATTCGACTAGATGACATAGATTGGGGGCTTTGTTACTTAATTTGGACCTAATGACAGTTGACTTAATGTCCCAGGCTCATGGGTTTTGTTGGTCTATGTCAAAATTAGTTTTTAATGTCAATTGAGGTTTTGAAAAATATCTAACTAGTGGTTTGAAAAGCCTTGGTATGTGCTACCTCTGCTCAAGAGGGGCAATGGTTTAACTATTTTCAGATGCGTCAGAGGAAATTCTGTCTTGGTTTATTTAACATTAAAATACTGACCGTGAGATTAAGCTGAGTTACCGCAGAGCCTCATAATTTGTAGACCCTCTAAGTCTTTACCATGATCCACCGACTAAGTGGCGATGTGAGGCGAGGTGTCATGTGTAAGGTGTGGCTAACATCAACCCCTATAAATTATCCTTAATTTTATACAATAAAAATGATTTTTTAGCAAAATCAATTTGATATGTTAATATATAAGCTTTTAAACTTTAATACTTTTTTGTTATATTAAGTTGAATAAATTACTTGGGATCAGGAAGATAAGGGCAGGGAGCCATTGAACAAGTAAACAACAGAAGGATAAAGCCTTAAAGTGTTCTTTCTAAAGAGTTTATATCTTAAGTACTGTCACCTTCTGGTCTTTTGTCTCTATACAATAGGCACTTGAAACTCTGATTTATCTCAGAAGAAGAACTAGACCATCTGAAGTAGTATAAATATTCAACAATCATAAAGGCTAAACTGGGAATAATAAGAGGTGTTTAAGCAAACATTTCGCTTCTCAAGGATTATATTAATTATATAAAAATTTGAAGTTTAGGTGCCCACACCTTAGATATGACTGGACCATTTTTGTTGATCTTCCAAATGAAGCTAGGAAAAAAGCTTTCAGGGTTAGGCAAATTTACACCCTGAATTAAAGATTTAAGAAGTTTTGGAGTTTTACATTAAATCAATGTTAGCATCCAGGTCAATAATTCCTTCCAAATCTTCAGTAATGTATTCCATCTTGAAAGCCCTAAAAGCCAGTAGATATCCAAACCCTATGTTTATTATTGTAGACAAATTTCCATGACTAAGTCTGACCCCTACTTTATACCACTTACTGAAACAAATTGCTTTATATTCAATGAAACAGTTTGTTAAACCTATTTTGACCTGGTGTTTAAATTCATTATATATAAGTTATATCCTGAGCATCATAAGTAAATTGATCCCAACTGCCATCTGGTAGTTTATGAATATTGGGTAATTCCGTTTGTACTTAAAAACGCCTCAGTCATTTTTCAATGTGTTGGGAAGTTTATATGACTGGATAATATGCTACCCATATTGGCAGATCAAAGGGAAATCGAGATGAGTCTTAGGATTTATGAAAAAGGGATACACAAATTATAATTGATCAAAATGAGAACATTCTGCGAATTGAGAGTAATCACGCCAAGATTTGATACAAATGTGAGCAGCTCGAAAAAGGAAGAAGAATAGAAGATACCAAGCCAAGGATGCATCCAGCTGGGGAATTGAGGTATAAAGAGCCTTATGGAAGATTAAAAAGGGGGTAGTCTTTTATGAGGAAAAGAGGAGTGCAGAACAGTCTGTGAGGTAATTTAAAAAAAGGTAGAAATAGGAGGCAATAGCTATATATATATTTTATCAACTTTTATTATAAGAATTGGTGATCCTCATATCGTTCAATTGGGTTGCTCAGTGGCTATACCCTGTTCAAATCCAACTTGGTGACAGCGGACCCAGACGCTGAGAAATCAACAGTGGTGCTCACTACAGGGGGCCACTTAGCAACTATAGCGGGGAAAATACAATGACAAATCCTCATTTGTTCCAACCTAACCTGATCAGGTTCTGAGCATGGTATGCTGAAGAAGCTCAGGAGATACCTAACTCGGAACCAACATTATTTTACTGTTACTGAACCAGGGGATGATGTAATTATGATTACTGTGCAATCTGAGAATTGCCCAGGGCTGACGACTAACCAACATGGACGCTCCACTAATGTGACTCCACAACAACCAAGAATTATTATGGAATGGTTGCTGCACGGGTATTGCCTATATGAGGATGAGAGTGGGAAAAATGCCGTGAGTTTATTCTATACCCAACGCGATCAAGAGAATCGATATGCACTGTACATGTCTTATTTAGACGCCACTACTATGGGGTTAGCTCACCGCCTCAGTACTCACAGAATTGAGAAATACTTAGTCACTTATGTGCAACCTTCGATTCGCCAGCTACTACGTGCCCTGGCTCTCCATAACATTGAAATTGGAGATGTATTGCAGTTCACCCAAGCACAACAGCATGATACTTGCCTCCTGCTTGACTGCATCAGTTGTTTGTTCTCGGAAATACAAGGGGCGCTGGCACAGATGAATCATTGTGTTGGGGATGTTCGCCATCATTTGTACATTCTAGTACCACAGTTAAACTCAGAATTACATCAAATAATAAGAGAACTACTAGAACAGCATGGCCTATCCGCGGAGTGGATTCAGGATGTGACAACCTTGGGGAATAATACTGAGAGCAGCATGATGAAGCTAGCTGAATGGGCAGAAGCTCTTGAAGCCATAATTGCTCAGCTCAAGGAAAGAATGACCCTGATGGAACTGCAATTGGTGGCCCAAGTTGGCTCTCTATTGACAGATTTAGATCAACTCCATATTGAATGGGATACCCAGCAAACATCTGCTAACGCGCTTATTCTTCAGTCAACGTCTACCAAGTATAGCCAACTCATTAGTCAAGTTACACAATTGGAAGTCATTAGTCAGGTGGAATGCCAATGAACCTCCCCTCTCCCTATCGGTGAGATAAGTGAGTATGCGGACATGCAAGACCGCATTGATACTTTTTGATGGGCCAATGAGAAATTGGTGCAGGAATGATCCTTCCTTGTTGACCAAATAAACAATGCCAACCAGCAAGCGGATAACGCAATACAACAAACCCACCTGCAGAATAGAATTGAGAAAGTTCTTTTGCAATTACAAACTATGGAACAAACACTGAATGAGGAAAATGAATTATGCCGAGAATTGCAACATCAATATAACATGCTGCAACAATAATGGAAGGATGGACGGTGTAGATGTGCTTCAGTTAAAACGGAACAGCTGTTTAGCAAACAATTCATAGGGAATACTGGAGCCAGGGGAAATGGGGCAGTTAGTGGTGACTTGAGGAAAGAATGTTATGGATCAGCAAACGAGTATCCATCAAGCGGTATGATGGACCCCCATGTGATGACACTTCTTCTGATTCCGCTTTGACAAATTCAAGCTCATCTGGATGGTGTCATGATAACACATCAAATGATGGCTCCCATAGTCGCTCCAAAACAAATTCGTCTGCCCCTTGCAGAAGAACCATAGAGCTGAGTGAATTTGACTGGATCGAAAAGTTACCCCCTTTCAGTCATAATGTAAACCTACACAGTTATTTTAAACGTTTCAAATTTGCTGTGGAAGAAGCTACTAATAAACAAAAAGTGAAGTTGTTACTGTCCGCTTTAGATGTGGAAAGCGCTGACCAAGTGACCTGCTATCTTTCAAATAGCTCAGTGTCTTACGCACAAGTAAAAGCAATTATTCTCCAGTTGTTTGGAAGTGCTAACAAGATGTCTCAATGGAAAGCTGAATTTATGGATATACAGCTTAACCAAAACGAGACCTTGTCAAAATTCGTTGAGCAGTTTTCAGTGGAAGCTCACATTCTACTTGGGGTTAATATTTTAACCACTGAGGATGTAGGAATCACGATGATTGCAGCAGTCAAACCATATCAGGAACTATATAACGCTATGTCCCATGTGTTGGATGGGGATACCAGCGTCATTTGAATCATGAACGCCTTACGTCGACTATCTGCCATGAACGGCGCCCCCAATATAGCCCAAAAACCCTCCATGCCCCCACTCCATCCTTTTCTGAATATCAGGTGCAGCGACTGAGTTATCAGCCACTGGAATGTAATCATCACTCATATAAGTCAGTAGACCCTTTCCATCTCATGTACGCTTCACCAGTTTGACTGCAACCATGGAACCTTATTGGCAATTCTCGACCTGGTCCTTCCAGCCCAAATTATATACGTGCACCTTTTATGAACACTTGCTTCCAGTGCGGACAAAGAGAGCATTATGAAGTCAATTGCCCTAGAAAGCCACAAGTTTATGCAATGCCAACTATGATAACTGAGCAGGGAAAAGCTCTAGCAGAGTAGAGACGGGACGCTCTACCTCCACTAAGCTTAATTCACTTGTCCCTAATACCTGCCAAACAACTTTACAAGTAAAAAATTGAACCTCAATTGGACAATTTGTTTTACCAGCAGCTTTTTCTGGATACTTCTGCTTCTTTGAGTAAGAGTTCACCCAATTGGGCTGAATTCTGCCAAGATGTGCAGAAACCATATGCGTGGCAGATACTGGAACAGACTGGCACCAGCAACGCGGATTCTTCACTAAACGTCTCTTCTTTAATATGGGTTAACATCTATTCCAATGGAAAAAATCGCTAGTGAATATCCTCAGGTCGACAAGGGTATTTCTTCCTTTTTAAGTAACACAAGACCCTTGAATATACAAGTAATAAACACTGATGATTCTTCTTACTTGGAATGTACTTATTGTGACATATTTGTTCAAAACACAAAAATACGCGCGATCATAGACACGGGAGCGCCTGTGAACATAGTCTCCACCCAGTTAGTGGCCAAACTTATGTTGAAACTGGATGTGGACCATTGAGTAGTATATGGGATGGCAGGAATGCATAGCACTGTGTTGGAAGGAGCATATAGCGCGTTGCCTCTATGATTTGGGTCAGTACAGGTGTCTTCTCTGGCAGTGGTTTTGTCAAATAACCACTACAATATGTTAATTGGTGCAGCTTTCATGAGGAAATTTGACATTATAATAGATATGGCAGAAGAAACCCTTACTATGTTTGTCCAACAGATTCCAGTATATTTTTCCTCTGGTGGAATCCCAATGGATCCAGTCCACTCCTTCAAGTCAATCTAGCATACAGTGATGTAGTTATCCCCGTTTGCTATCAGCATCTGAGTCAGCGGACCAAGATCCTCCCCAACCAGATATATGAGTATAAAAAAATCCCACTTCAAGCAACGCGCCCTTTAAGCTTACCATCTGGACACCAGGGCATAATAGGGACTGGGGTCAAAATCAAAGTCCATAAGGGACTGTATGGAGAAATCCTGGTGCTTCATCAGCACTTGCAGCTCAAACCACACGTGGCTCCAGGGTTTCTGTTTTCTGGGAACAGAAAGTTGAAGGTGCTGCTCGCGAACCTACAGAAGGAGACAATAATTAATAGGTAGCACCAAGTGGTGGCTTACTTACACTTTGTCCCTATTGGGGAAGTTTTACATATTTATGACTTTGGCTCATGGGAAGATCTTGGACTACTGGCTTGCGCCTCATTTGGCGTACTGACTGTAGTTCCGCAGGAAGCGCTCACAGGACTATTGGTGGATCAGCAAGATAAGGCTATGGCATTATTTGAAAAGTAAAAAAATATTTTTACAAATAATGATAATGACTTGGGGTGCGCTCAAGGAGTGGTGCATCAGATTGATACAGGATCACCCTCCCATGTGTTCACGTCCTATTAGACATCCAGAGCAGCAGAAGAGGTTGTCTCCAACGAAGTGGATAAGCTTATTGAGAAAGGGATGCTAGAGCCATCAAACAGTCTCTGGGCATCACCTGTGCTCATCATAAAAAAGAAGGATGGCTCAAATTGGGTGGTTATTGACTATTGTAAACTTAATAACATCATGAAGAAGGATTCTTACCCTCTACCACGGATTGCTGATGCGTTGGACTGATTGGGTGGGGCGAACTATTTTTTCTGCCATGGATCTGATCTTGGGGTACTGGCAGATCAAATTGCCACCAATGGAATGGGAGAAATGTGTGATCATCACCTCGAGAGGGTTGTTCCAGCCAACACGCATGCTGCAAGGATTGTGTAATGCTCCAGCTACATTCCAGCATGCCATGGATAGAATTTTAGGGATTTAAATCTGTCCTGCATCTTAGTTTACCTTGACGACATCTATGTGTTTTTGCAAATGTTCATAGAGCATCTGGCCCACTTGGAGCAAGTGTTTCAGTGCCTCACTGCCGTTAATATCAAAATTAAGCCTTGTAAGTACCATTTCTTTAATGAGCAATTGAAATACATTGGTTTTGTTGTGGATTCAAAAGGGTTTAAACCACAGCCAGCTAAAGTGGAAGCGATAGGAAAGATGATGCATCCAGGAAATAAGTGGGACATTCAGTTGTTTCTGGGAATGGTTTGGTAATATCAACGGTTCATTCCCAATTTCAGTTGTATTGGGGCACCACTTTTTCAAGCTATTAGAGAATAACTCTCCTTTTGATTGTATGGAACCTGCCAGAACACTTTTGATGTATTGCATACCGCATTAGCAAGTGCACCCATTTTGCAATAACCCAACTTCAATAAGCCATTCATAGTACAAATGGATGCATCCTTAGCTGCTATTGGGGAAGTATTATCCCAGAAGGATGATGACGGCGTGGAACATCCTGTCGCCTTCTATAGTAAGAGCTTGAACTGTCATGAACAAAACTACACCATAACCAAGTGGGAGTGTTTAGCTGTGATCTACACTTACAAACAATTTTGGGTATATTTGCATGGGATAAGATTTCAAGTAGTGATGGATCATGCTTTCTTGCGCTGGCTACAGAATCTGTGTGAACTGGAAGGATGGCTCGCACGTTGGGCTCTGAAGCTGCAAGCTTACGATTTTGAGATCTTACATCAACCTGGGGCAAAACATCAAAACGCGGATTGTCTGTCTCAACTGCCCACAGTCGCTATCACAGCAGATCTAGCTAATATAATGTAAGAAAAAATGATGGTGAACAAATACCAGGATGAGCCGCCGCAAGTGAGCAAGGTGTTAGATGGACTCAGGGAGGGTGCCTTCATATGAGGGGGAGAATTATACAAGCGGATTGGAGACTTGACGCTGAAATTTCCTAAGCCTTCAAATAGACCCACAATAATTATGGATGCTCATCGGGCTGTAGGCCATGGAGGTTTGTGGAAGACACTGGAGTTTTTGCAACCCCAATACTTCTGGGAAAGCATGCATTATGACATACTGGAAACTATTAGCTGTTGCTATCAATTTCAAGTTGAAAAACCTTTCCATAAGAAAACCACCTATCTTTTAGGGAAGCCTTGGTTCGCATGGCACATTGTTTCCAATGATGTAGTGGGACCTCTGCCAACTAGTGCCAACTGATCCAAGTATAAAATTGTCGCCATCAATCATTTGACCCGATGGGTAGAGGCTGGGGCTATTAGCGACTTGGGCGCGGTCACCACTGCCAATTTTATTATGGAATGTGCTATACAGCAGCATGGCTTCCCGCAGTTCATCCTGATGGACAACAGAACCAACTTTACTTTTCATATCCTGCTAAAAATAAATGAGTTGATGGCGATTCGTGGGGTTTTGACCACCCCCTAGCATCCAGAATCAAATGTGATGGTGGAGCAAGTTAACGGAACCCTAGTAAACATACTCCACAAATTGATAACGGATCAGTCCTTGGAATGGAGTGCTCTTCTACCTACTACTGTGTTCACTTATAATATCAGCTATCATTCTGCCACTGGTAAGAGTCCCTTTCAACTGCTGTATGGTCGACATCTGGCTCTGCCTGCCTTGCTATATTCGTGTGTAGAGGACACTGGTGGTGTGAATCCTCAGCGATATCTGAGGCAACTCACAGATACATTGATCAAGTTGCAAACTGAAGCCTACTCCACCAGTTTGGCTAAGAAAATTCGTGACCAGGTGGCCAACCAGAAGCGCCAGAGCGGACTTCCATTATTCTCTGTAGGTAATTATGTTTTATTTCATAACAAGCATGGATTCAGACGAAAAAATAAGCTCTCCACATTTGGGTCAGCCCATTTGAGATTATCGAGAAGACTGGCATGGATGTCTACATGATTAAGGAACCTGCTGGGGGTCAGATTTTCAACTGAGTCCATGCGAAGTTCCTTCAAGCATACAAACAGTAAGAGCCTATCATTTAGTCAAAGGGGGGGTAATGTCAGGAAGTTGATATGACTGGACAATATGCTACCCATATCAGCAGATCAAAGGTGAATCAAGATGAGTCTCTAGATTTATGAAAAAGGGATACACAAATTATAATTGAGCAAAATGAACATTCTGCGAATTGAGAGTAATCACGCCAAGATTTGATACAAATGAGAGCAGCTCAAATAAGGAAGAAGAATAGAAGATACCAAGCTGAGGATTCAACTGGCTGGGGAATCAAGGTATAAAGAGCCTGATGGAAGATTAAAAAGGGGGTAGTCTTTTATGAGGAAAATAGGAGCGCAGAATGGTCTGCAAGATAATTTAAAATAAAGGTAGAAATAAGGGGCAATAGCTCCATATATATTTTATCAAGTTTATCATAAGAATTGGTGATCCTCATATTGTTTGATTGTGTTGTTCAGTGGATATACCCTGTGCAAATCCAGCTCGGTGACAGTGGACCCAGACGCAGAGAAATTAACACAACGTTTGATTGATCACAATCTTGAATGATTGCTTATGCATTGTTGTGTTGTCTATATGTATGACTTCCTATATTATCAGAAATTAAAAACACCATATTCCCATATGCCAAATCAGTCCTGAAACTAATTCATAAGCACGCCTCAAGTTAAAAGTTTGGAGTATGAGTTCCACAATTATTTAGTGACCTTCTTGCAGATGTAGTATTCAAAGGCTAAATTGCAGTTTCCTTAACAACTTAAGGGCTATTAAGGATCTAAAAAACTCTTTCTAATCAAATTGGAGTTTTTAACTTTCTGAGAATAATCAACTTTTTAGACTTTTCTCTGTATGATCTTATATAATTACAGCCCTTTTAATAGAGTTGACACGAAAAAGTGAATTTTCATGGGGATTTACAGAGGAGTAGGCCTATCAAGAGATAAAGAACTTCCTCAATTATCTAGTTTTGGAATTAAATACTATTACTTATATCATCCATTGCTGAATTCTTACCTGTGCAATAGGGGCAGCTTTTTTACAACAGGGTGAGGATGGTTCTGAGCATTCTATTTTCTGCTTTAGTACGAAAATGCTGCTGACAGGAGATAACAACTTAATCTAGGACAAGAAATTGCTCACCATTGTGACATCTGTGCAAAAGTGGTAACATCACTCATCTATGCCAAGTGGCCCAAAGCTATCTACACAGACCATAAGGCACTAAGGTCTTATCAGAATCCTCAATGGATGGATTAGAGGGAAGAAAAGATGGCATCTTGAATTAGCTTACTTTGATATAAAAACTGAATATGACAGGTAAGGATAATCTAATTTCCAGGTCTTCTAAGTTTAACCCTTAAGCTATATTTTGCCAATAATGACCTGGATGAATTCATTAATGCTACCATGTTGTCCATAAAGTCTAGCTCTCATGAAGGTTTAGGCTAAAGAATAAATAGAAAATTAAGTGTTTAAATGAGGACTAAGTTTAATTGAGAGCTCTGGAAGGACATAGTCATTGGAGCTTCCGCTTGGTTTAAGGTCTTCTTTTGTAACAAAAATGTTACGTTTGAGAAATTGTGGATCCATATCAGGGCTTATGGAAAGAGATCTTAGAGACTTGCCACAAGTATAGGATGGCCTAAGATCTTGAGTTACAAGGCTAAATAACTAATACCAGACATTATTAGTAGCCTGCTTTGATTTGATAATCAAAGAAGTATGTGATCTAATTCTTGATCTATGCCCGTGTTATACCCTGTCATAATTAGCCAAATGAATAATTTTCTCTTTTTCAACAGCCAAATAAACCTTGATCATCCTTAGGCTTGGATTTTATAACCGCTTTGCCAAAATCCTGAGAATCTGATTTAACTGTGGTGATGGTAGACTACTAACAAAGTAAGCTGAGTTCAACCTATGAACCTCACAAGTTACCTTCAAGGGAGAAGTGACACTTTCATGGAGAAGTCTTTCTTCATGAGGTTCCAGAAGAGAATATTCAAACTATATCACAAAAAATCTAAATATTTTGGGACACCCTGCTAAAAGCTTGCATATCAAGTCCTGTAGATCCACAGCTTTCCATCCACAATGGGTTTACAAACAGAAAGGGTCAACAGGTACTTGAAAAATACCCTCTTTTTTGTTTGGATGCCAGATAGACTGGAGGGACTGGAACAGATTGGCCAAATATTTATACAATAACCAAGTCCATGTGTCAATAGCAATGTTACCCTTATTTGCTAACCATAGATACTGACTTGTTTTTAGAGATCCCTCAGTAGGAACATGGCCCCTTGGATGATAGAAATACCAAGGAGTTGAAAGATCATTAAATTTCAAAAACGCTCAGTCCTTCCTATAAGGCCACAAAACAAGGCTGATAAAATAATAGATAGATCTGAATGTTTAAGTAGTAAGATTTGTGTTAGTACACTCTAGGAATCTTTTACAAAAACCCCACCACAGATTTAGTCATATCTGGATCGGACCTTACAATTTGAAGCACCAAATAAATACTGAATCTTTGAGCTTCTCTTCCTGAAGGGTTACATTCCCATCCTACAATTAACATATCTCTTCTTATGTTATTTGAAGGCATAGTACCTGAGATTATCCCCATTAAACCTGTCTACATCTAATACCTAATATAGGGTCGAAGAAATTATGGATAGCAAAGAATTGGTGCATCAACGAAAGTATCATATTAGGTAAAGACTATTATATAGTAGAATTTATTTATCAGAAAAATGATATTGCTTACACTGGAAAAAGAAAATTCATGAGCTCTTCGTTTCATAGGGGTGATATGCCATTTTAGAACATATATGATCATCAATTTGTCTATATTTAGTTTATGCTAGTTCAAAACACTGCAAGAGATCATGATTGAATTTATCTAATATTTTTCTCTTTGATAAGCTTAGCGGATAATTCAAATCCAATGCAAAACAATTTGTCCTTTTTTACCCGCAGTAATCATCTGATAAGGCCAAATACCACTATAAAGAAGCCCCAATTTAAGTAATGGAAGGCTCAGCCTATATGTAGAGCTTTCCTATCCAAAGAGAATATGATCCTCAGCAAAATTCCACCAAGCAAAATAAACTCTGCTTAAAGAAATGTAAAGATTGATCTATAATTTTGCTTAATCAACTTTTTATTTTTGATTTTCAAGAAGATTGCATCATAAAGCATGGAAATAGTGGAGTATAAAAATGAAAATAGCAAAATACACAAGGGTTTTAAACTTGAACAATTGCAGGGTCAATCAAAACTGATTTCAGCTTGTAAATATTTCCTTGAGGATGGCGCAACAGTTATAGATGACATTGTAAAACTTTTTAAGCTTTATAATTGCATACCACTAGTTACAAACTTAAACAAAATCTATTTCAATCACTTAAGCCTAATATTTAAAAAAAGGTTTTTGTTTACCTCAATTCTGGGTTTTTATGTAGTTCAAAAAATAAAATCTAAAAAAACTCTAAAGTAACATCATTCTACAATATTGCCATACCTTAATCCTTACTAACAAGAAGACATCAAGATTAGCCGCTTTGTCACATCATTGTTAATTTTCCTTTCGAATTAAGGTAAAGTACATTAATTGTGCATAAGTTTTGACTGTAGTTCAGGGTTTAATACATCCAGGTTATGGTGCTATATGAACAGACAATTTGCTTTTCAGGAGCAATATCCTTAATCTGGACAGCTATTTTATTGGTACTCCAAACTCCTATGTTAATTATTGAAAGGGACCCTTCCATTACAAAAAAGTTAATTAATCCTTAAAGGCATGATTTCTGACCCCTGTGATGCTTTCATTAAGTCTTCATGTGTTATAGCCTTGTTTTTATTTTTTAGTACTAGTGGTGCCCAACCCAAAGGGGGAGCCGCCATGCATCTTTATTTGAAAATGGGCCAAACAAAGGGATTATTAGAAATAAAAAATCCTAATATGACACTTTATCTAACAGCCTAGGAAGCCATATCAGAAGGTGAGGAAGCATGGGGAAACTTTTTTCTGGCGCCCACTTTAGCTGGCAGACCATGGCGGACAACATTGGGGTATGAGCATCAGCAAAATGTGGCATAAGGAGGTATAGTTGAGTGTTTATCTTCTTTAATGAGGCCGCCAGTGTCCATTGCCTCAGCATATTGAGCAAGTTGATCCTCAGCAAAAGTGATGAGAGCAGGCACATAAGTAAATGGCTTGATGTTCCGGTGGAATTTGGGATGCTTGGTGTCAAAAAGAGAGGTCTTTGATGCATTGATGCAGGCGCAGCTTGCATTAAGAGCAAGCTCTTAACTTTATACTTTGCATCTTTCTCAAAATCATGGGGGAAATCGGGGATAGGAAGATCCTCAACAGGGGTGACATTGCCCCATGGAGTTGCTGGCAGAGTAGGGAGTTGGCAGGAGCAGCAGTGGCTTTGACCACCATTTTATTTATATTTTTATATAATGGATAACCGTTTTTAAGATGAAAATGGCGGGGGCACAAATTGGGACAATTGGCAAAAGATTCCTCCAATGAAAAATCTGGCTTGATGTTATATGACTGATCACTTTCATCTATCCAATCAAGACACTCAAAAGGATTTGATTCAGCTAACACTGGCCCAGCCATGGTGTTGGCAAGTTGGCCAAAACTGATTGGCCACAAACTGTCAACCATGGCAGCTCAGCTGAAACTTTTCAGCCATTAGCTCAGGTTGCCATAAATTGACCAAATTTTAAATTTTTAAAATTTTGATTGGCTGTGGCTTTGGAAGCCAATCCAGAATTCACCAAGGTTGGGAGTGGAAGAATTGAGCTCCATTTGAAAAATTTGGGTACAGCTGCAGCTGAGCCAATGATGAAGGGATGAGCGGCGGAATCAGTAAAGGCAGAAACTGCAGGGCAATTGCACTTCAAATGGTCAAGTTCAACGCACAAGAAGCGAATGGCACGGCTTTTCTCAATGTGCACCCAGAATGGGTTATCATGAAGGTCTGATCATGATGAAGTGGGGGGATTGCAAGATGGGTGTTATGATGGAAAGGGTGGGTCATCACAAAAGCATGAGACCCTGCCAACAATCTGCCCCATTGGGAACCACAAACTGCAACACGGGGTCTGTGCCATAAATGGCCAAACCCTTCATGAGCTTGTGGTGGAGGCGTTTGGGGGAGATGTGGAAGAGCAACCCAGCAAACTGGAACACCAAAGTGGCCTCAACAGGAGCTGAGTGTGAACAGTTGGGAGTGGAATTTTTTAAATACCAATGGCAGCTTGGCGGCTGCCACTGCATTGGCTTCAGAATGGAAGCTAAGACCAAAATACCCCTTGAAAGGGCAAAAATCAATAAAGCTGGTGGGTTTATACACTACCGTGGCCATCTTGATGATGGCTGCGCTTGCATATAGGAAAAGATTCTGATACTTCACCCAAAGGCTGAAACACAGGTTACTCCAAGGTAGCACCAAAATACTATGGAGCACCGCCTGGGAGGTTGCAAGGTGGTTCCAAGCCCTGAGGTGAGACATAATGCCCCGTGGCATTGGGAGGGCTAGCGGAGCCAGCCTGGGAATGCTTTGGTGGCAGCTGAAACATGCCAGAAGGCAGTGCACCACTGCTCCATGCCAGGGCAGCAGGCATCAATAGCATTGACATTTTTAATATATTTGCTCAATAGAGTTGTTAATTTTTGTATCTTTAAAAAAATGAATTTAGCTTTTTTTTAGTACTAGATGGTCCCAACAAAATGAAAATGAATTTAGCTTTGATTATAGTTATCAAAGCAAAAGAAAGTTGTGTCATAGACTTATTCTTTTTTTATATCTATACTTTTGCACCTCCATTACTTTTCGTTTTGGGTTCAAAGATTTACTTGGGCTTACTTGTGATAAGCAGCTATAAAGTTGAATAATTTTTATTAAGAGCAATATTGAACTTCAGGGATGTATTGTAGTAAGAGGCACATGCATAGATAGCTATTTATAAAAAAGTTTTGATACTTTAGCAGTTGACAATAAAAAGAGTATCAATTTAACATTACCTTTATTTACCCATGTTAATCACCAGAGTAGGGGGAACCAAATAATAAGATAATATCTTGGATTTTATTAGATATATTGCCTTGTAAAACTTAAAAGTATTCATATCAAAAAGTTTGGCTATAAGTTATAGCTGTTATTTAGTTTGTATATACTAAATCAAGAGCTATTAAAAAGAGACTATCAAAAAAGAAATATCTTTTATACTAAAGCAAGGCATATTAAATTAATTTAATAAAGACATGACAACATATTAAAATTTTACCTTAGGTACACTGACAGGGGATGGATATTACTTATACTCATTGAGCAAAAGAACCAAAAATATGAACAAACAGTAAAAATAAAGCAAAGCATCCTACCAGGGGGGAGCGAAAACTGCTAAACTACCATGGCAGAGGTTGAGGGGTGCCAGGCAGCCCTTCTACAGGCATATTGTTCAAGACAGAATCATTATAGTTGTAGAAGTGGACAAAAGTGGAGAGCCAGCATGTTGGGGCAACAGCGTGGTGGGGGTGGATGGTGGTAAAAAATGGGTTCTCTTCTTCAAGATCAGCTTGGAAGACAGCTTCAACAAATTCTGCTGGATGATATTCAGCTTGAAAGTGGGCATCAGGGAGTTGGGTCAAATTGGTTATATTGTGCTAGGTAATTTTAAATGATGGGTCAAAATATGCTAGTTTTGCAACATGCATGATAGTGTCTTAGGCATCTTTTGACAATTTGCTGATGTTGGCCTGTGCTGCTTTAGAAAATAAGGGGGAAGAAAAGTTTGTTCAGCCCTTCATGGTATTGAGCCACTGATTGTGCCACTGCTTTGCAGAGGTTTGGGAAATGGGTTGAGGCCACTGCTGCTATGGTGAGCTGGTAATCACCTCGGTAGGGAATGGCATTAGGTTTAGGAGTGAATTGTTTGGGAGATAGGGTTTTGTCAATATCAGAATTGTAAAATTTGGCCCATTTTTAACCGACTTTAAAAAAGGAGAAGGTTATCTTTTTGACCTGTATGTATGTTTTTTTTTCTTTTTTTTATATGTTTGTTTGCACATAACTCTGAAAATACTGGAACAATTAGGATGATCAATTTCTTCAAAAATAGAGGATGCTCCAACTTAAGTCCCATTTTATTTTTGTAAGTATTGGTCAAGTATCTGCCCATTAATTTAGTAAGTATATCAAAATGGGCTTAGAAGTAACGGATACTTGTGGGACTAATACAACTCTAATAAACTTAATTCTGACATTGGTGAAGCAATAGGTTCAAATCAACCTTTTATTTATTTATACAAATACCTCCTCTAGCATAATCAGCTCAGCTTTTGGCTCTAAAATTTTTTCAAAAAAGTTGGTTGTTTGATTCATAGTGCAATCACTTATGATATATGTCCATGGTTTGGTGGTAGTTCAAAATTTGAGCATTATGAGATCATAGCAGGATGAGCTTAATCATTATAGATGACTATCGTTTTTGCATAATTTGACCAATAAGCTCATTTAAAATTTGATAAAATGAATTATTTTAGATAGCAATCAATAAATTTACCATAGATTGACTAATAAAAGCAACCAAATTTAGTTAAATTGAATTAATGTAGATGGTGATCAGTATATTCAGCATACATTGAACTATAAAATCATCTTAATTAAATAAAATGAAGTATTGTAGATGGTGATCAGTAAATTTAGTATAATTTGATTAATAAATCAACTAAATTTTATATAATGAATTATTAGTATATTTGCTTATAAGATACTATATAATATTTATATATAATGAGTTATAGTTCATAAAGAAATAATAAGGGGTCAAAAAGGATATATAGAGATAGTGATACTTTATAAAGTAGGAAATTAAGCCACTTTTAAAAATCACTACTGTTTGGATGGAAAAGAACTGGAGGTTATTTTTTCCCAAAATTTTTATCCATCAGGCTGAGATGATCACTATTTTCTCATTTGTGATAACTTTACCTGATCTATCAACCTCATCCAATAGCTCCCAAGGATTTTAATCCTTGAGAATAGTGGATGGAAAATTTGGGTGGGTAGTAGTCAAACGGGTTGCTTGGGTGTAAATGGTGGTCCAAGCCAGACTCTGATTGTCAGGATTGAATTTGGGTGGGTTAATGAGGCCAGATGATTTGGTGGGGGCTGATTTCCCACTCTGGACCATTGAGCAAGAATGTTGAGTGGGAGGGGACAACAAAACAACCCATTCAGAATCCTCTGAAAAGGGCTCAGAAGCTGCATCAGATGAAGTGGCTCAGGGGCAGGATCTTTTAAATGGTTGAACCCAAAACAGAGGGGACAAATTTGGTAACCATTATCCATGTGAACCCAAAAGAAATGCTCAGGCACTGCTGAGATATAAGCATGGGAGATTTGTTGGGCTATGTCAGGATGGTGGGGGATTATGGTGGCAGTGGCGCAAGGGGTAGCAAGGCACTCTGCACCAGAGGGATTAGTGAAGATGAGGTTGGGCTGAGTCTCATA
The DNA here is from genome assembly GCA_022478985.1 of Massospora cicadina. Classification (NCBI taxonomy): domain Eukaryota; kingdom Fungi; phylum Entomophthoromycota; class Entomophthoromycetes; order Entomophthorales; family Entomophthoraceae; genus Massospora; species Massospora cicadina. The sequence continues at coordinate 74,538 of JAKSZP010013339.1, read as the reverse complement.
GGCCAAAAGCCCCACCATTAATTGTACATATAAAGTTTGAGTAGGAGATGGGAAGGGAGGGATGCAAAGGGCAACACCAGAGTGTTGTTTGAAGGGAGACAAGTAAGGGAAGTTGGAATGGAAGTGTTTTTTAAATATGGGGAGTCTAATCTGCTGCTGCAGCATCATCCTCCATCTGAAACCCTAAATCAAAATAGCCCTTTAACAGGCAGAAATCAATAAAGCCAGCTGGCACAAATACAGCGGTGGCCAGTTTGGTTATTGCTTTGTAAGCATATGGAAATAAATGCCCATAGTTGACACAGGCAAAATTGAACATTGGAACAAGAGAGGGTGAGAGGATGGGGGTGAGAAGGGTGGATGTTCATAAGAGAGAGTGCTAAGTCCTGTGGGGGGACAAAACAGCAAGAAAAGGTTGGCAGGCTATTTGACCCTATGTGAATGTGTTTGCTCACCAGGTGGAAAATGTTAGATGGTGGAGCACCGCTACCCCACCCTGGAGCACCAAAAACTGAATCCACAGACATTAGTAGGAAATGGATGTGGCCAGATGGTGGTGGTAATTTAACTTTTTTTAAAAAAATAACTCAAAATTGAGCTTGAAAAAAAAGTTAGGTGACATGACAATATTTTTATGATATAAAGTTACCATATGCTTACATAATACAACCAATATTTTATGAACTGAACACCTTATTTAAAGCATATTGATGTTATTAAATTTAGATTTTAAAACTATTCTTTTTATAAGGTAGGTAATATTTAATGGTTTTTATGATATGATAATTAAATTTTAATAACTTATTATGTTTAGTAAAATTATTAAAGCATAACTGTTATTAAAATTTTAGTGATCATTGAGTTTAGTTCACTTAGCTATTGAATAGTAAAGTTGTTTCTTTGTATGTAGTTTAATAATAATCTTTTTTCAGAAAACCAAGATTCTTTAGTCTCCTGTATCTATGCACTATATTATACAATTATACGTTAAACTGCTATAGATCTAATATTTAAAGGATGGTGTAAATAAATTCCATTGAAATAGTCAGTAAGATATTTTTGTAGTTATAAAAATGAATAAGCGGTAGAAAATCATTTCAAAGCAATTAGGAGTTATAAGCAATTACTACTGGTCAAGAGGATTGGCAACACTCATGTTGTTTTATTGATGCATTAGTATATTGTACTAACTATTATACTCTTATATAATTGATACGCCTGATAGCATAACCAGTAACAATCCACAAAAACAAATTTATCAAGATTTATTATAATCAAAAGTGATAATTAAAAAACAAATATGTGTTATCTATAACTGCATACATTCAGTAAGATAAGGTCATTTAGATGTGAAATGGGGCTTTCAAGTAGAAAAATATATTTGACTGCACACAAAATAAGATATAACTGCTTCATTGTTATATAATGATAAAGAAGGAATACTTTATATAAAAATAATTTAAGGAGTGAGACATATTAATGTTAATATAAATCACTGGTTGACATTAAATGGTAGTCTGAAAAAGCTGACACTATCACAAAAAAGAGCCACCCTAAGTTATATAGACTAAGATTATCGTGGTATAATAACTATCAGCCTTTTTCACGTTTTTTGGTGCTATTGCCTGTTGTGTAATTTAGTAATAAACTATAATTTATAACAGCAAGCCATCGTGACTTATCTCTGATTCAACCTTAAAAAAAAATTTAGTAACATAGACAATTTGTTATAAGACTTGCAGCTATAAAAAGTCAATGTTTCCATACCTATGTTGATTGCCCTACCTATAAACTTTTCCAACACCGTTCATATGTTAAATAAAATTCGGAAGAATTAAAGATTAAAAATTAAGCAACTTACTTCATGTTGTCTTTGTTGAGCTATCTTAAATAAGTTTCAAATATTATATAGTAATAGTTTTAGGCTAATTATATGCATAAAAGTTTTATAAAATGTGGTTAAGTCATACTCTACCTTGTATAAAAACTTTCATTGGGTCTTTAGCCATAGTGACCTTATATATAAGAAATCTTTCATATTAATATATACAGATCATTTTTAAGCAAATGTTAAACAATATGCCTTTATTATTGACATTTGACATTTGACATCTTATTTTCTTCATTTTCTAGTTTTAGGATGAGGTTGCATTGCAATTGTGATTACAATAGTGCAAGAGTGTCACAGGTAGTTTTGCACTCAATCAGATATAGCTATTTGAAGACAGTATACTCCAAATAAATGTGTAATTTCATTAAAAACCTTTTTTAATTGTATATTCTACACTTCTAAAGTGATCTCTTTTTTTACTTCTACCACTTAAGATCCTATATGAATGTTAAAAAGCGTTTCTCTGATGAAGGTAGATCCTAGAATTTGTGTTTCCACATATCCCTTTTTTAATAATGCCCTTTCAATGAAAATTCAGCCTCTAGAATTTATCTTATGTGTTGGCCTGCTCTAGAGCTCCCAAATCTTCTAGCGTTTCCCATTTTTAATCTGCTAACAGGCTGAAGACGTTATTGCAAGTACTTGATAGTACTGTCCAACATTTGTTACATCTTTTTGGTATTGGTAGGAAGGGTGCTCATAGTAAAATTATTAAATAATTCTAGAAATTTTTGTATGATGGGAACGGAACTGGTTTGTGGTACTCGATGTTTGGTTGATGAATTAGTAAGAATCAATTCATCAAAATCAGGTTCATATGGTGAATTAATTTTAAAAAGCTTATTTTTAGGTCAGAAAATACTAAAGGATTATCTGACAGCAGATTTTGGGAATCAATCTGCTAAGGGACACAGACAGCAGTACAAGGTGGTCAGGGTAGCAGTGAGTTGTATAGGGCGTTTGGTTATTATTGGTGTTGTCAATTTCATATGTTTGTTCAAACTCAAATCTCAACAGGTTGTTATATTTTTCATATACAGTTACCTTACCATCTAAAAGCATCATTGACTTATTTTTGATGTTACTTATTCACTTATCTAAAATATCACAAGCCTTACTTGTTTTTCTTTGGTTGGGGATCAAGGCCATCTAAAGTGGTTGAAGTTACATGAAATCATATATACATTTATTATAAATATTATATGATATTTACTTTATCTGCACTAAGTATTTATAGTAACTGCTCTTAGATATTCCAGTTTCACTTAAGCCATTACATATATATTTAAACATAGGTGTTTCTTGAATATCTAGTTATGAAAGTAGAAGTAAAAGATGACATTATGCTAATATTTAGATATAAACAAATTTAATAGGATCTATCATGATCATAAGGATTAAAAAACAATAATAATTGCAGATAATTTGCTATCCCATTATTTTAATTTTGGACGTGATTAGATCTCAGATTAGTAGTTAAGTCTCAGAATTTAATAAGCTTCTTGAAGGTCTAAAATCTATTTTTACAAACTTTCACTCACCATCACCAGTCTGTTGTACAGATTTGTGTTTACTCAGCTGATACTAAGTTGTGTTAAGCTGTCTCAAATTTCTAAAAATTGATATTGATTCAGGCTAGCTTTACTTTAATTAAGCTGTAAATCCAAGACTTTACAGATAGTTACCTTTCTTTGTTATCAAGGTCATAATCTGATAATCCTATTAAGTTCAAACAGTCTAGGTTGAGAGGCCATATAAATGAAACCAAAGCTGATAAAGCTCAAAAATGTTGTGTGTCACACTATATCTAAAATTTAGGTGCAATAGGTAAATTAATTGGCATTATAGGAGGCAGAAAATTGAATTAGTAAAACTACTGGTAAAAATATATACAATTTTTATAATAAAGTAAGAAATTATATAGTAAAGCAACACAGGATAACACTTATGAAAAATATTTTTGTTTTTGAGGCAGAGTCACTAAAAGAATAAAGGCACAACTGGACTTTAAAGTACATAAGCATCAAGATATAAGATATATATTTAAGAAGCTAAGGTCAGTCTCTAAAAATGTATCATTTAAATAACTAAAGGAAATCTCTGGCGCCCAAATAGTATAAATTCACATTTTTATTATCCATTACGTGGCTCTATTTAAGAAAAGAGTAAGAATCAATGTTGCTCAGCCTCAGTTTTTGCTAAAATATGAAAATAGGTCAAAGTTGATAATTAAGCTTTTAATCGACTTAAAGAGCTTAATTAACGTCTATTTTCCCTTATCTTTGCTGCAATGACTAGAATATGGGTTGTAGATTCTGAGAACATTTAATAAGCTATATAATGATTAATACAGCTAAAATAAATAGATAATTTATGATTAACAACAAAAAGGTCCAAGAAACTTAAAATGCAAGTACATGACTATAGAGTAGATGTTTGCACTAGTTATTATTTTACAAAATTATAAAATAAATAGATTATGGTGGTGAGGAGTTAAGTGGATATTTGGTTAATCAGATATATAGCCCAAATGAGTGTTTATAAGATAAGTGATCATATAGATTACATCTTAAAGAACTCACATACATATGCATAAGTAAAATGTGGAATGAGAGTTTTTTTAATTTTTAGCTAAACAATTTACAGGATTTCAGGTACAATGAACTACTATACCTTACCAAATAATGATGAAATCTCTACATACTAAAAATTTAGAGAAAACATAACGTAGCTAGGGATGTTTAAACTCTTTATAATACAAGAACTTTTTAAAATAGTTATAACAGAAAACTGAGCGCAGGAGGTCATAGAAGTAAAAGCGCCAGGCTAAAGATGTTATAACAATGCAAAGTGACTAAGAAAGAGAAACCAAAGTCCTAAATTATCTCAGTTATGTTTCCAATTATAAAATTAAATGAGGCGGGTTGACCCTGGGACAAATATACCACGCCAAGTTTTTAGCCTGTGCTGGTTTTAAACCTGCATCAAACAAAAACCAAACCCAGAGTGGAGCAGGAAACACCCTGCTACGCTATCACTCCTCTATGTTTCCAAATATATTTATATATATAATGCACACCAAACTGATGACAACCAATAGGGACAAGTGTCCCTGGGTCTGGGGCAGATAGCATAGGAACTGTGGCGGAATGTGGCAAAATAAGTCACAGCAGAGTCAGTGGAATAGGCCGCAGTTTGGGGAGAAGCTTCACACCAAAGGTGAGGGTTAGACAAGAGCAGAAAATTAAATCTGAACATCGCAAAGGTTTAACCAGTATTCTTTGATACAAAAAAGAAAAATAAGGGAAAACTTCAGCAAATAATCACTCAAAAGTTATTAAATTTTAACTACTTTTCTGAGAAAAGCAAGGCCTTTCTCAGCTTGGGCCTAAAATTTTAAGGTAACATTTGCAATGGTTTCAAAGTGATAACAAAACCCAAGCTGTGAAATTATCTCCTTTTGACAAAGTCAAAATTTTTGATTCAGCCAAATTCTGTAACTTTGTATCAGCTGATTTTCCAGATTTTAGAAGTTGCTTTCTGCCATATTTTTGCCTCTGGAGTGCTATCTCTCTCAGCCCTGGATGGAAAATCCATAACCCATTTCTGGTCAATGACCCTAGTGAGGCCATTTGTTACTTTTAAGGGTTCTAACCATGACTTCATGAGCTATTAAACTTATCTTTTGTGGGGCGTTCTAATCCAGGAAATATGTCACTAACTATAACAGTAGTAATCTACATTCAATAGACTTTCTTAATGACAATATATAATGACAAAAGTATGACATCACTCCAGATTTGGTAAGCTTTTATTGTTCTTAGATTGTTAACTTGGCATTTGTTAACCAATGTGTTTGTGTTCCATATATATATATATATATGCGCATTACAAAAAAGCATTGCTCATCCACTATAATGATCTATTTTTATGTAGGAATATTACACTAATCTGACACATATGTCTTAGTATGATTTAAAAAACATAGCTTTTACAAATATAATTAGTTAGTTTCTTCTTTATTCTATGATCTATATACATTTCTTTATACATATCTAGCTAATTTTATCTCAATATTCTGTTATGATTTTTTTCCTTGATGTTAATTAGGGTGAGTATATATAATTTAATCATTCTAGTTTCATAATTAAGGTTTTTAATAAATATTAGGTTGTATCACTGTTATAAACGCTTTGTTAAAATTACTATGTCAAGGACTTCATCACATATTTTGTTTGGATTGTTCATAGAAGTACAATTGACAGATAAAATCTACCTACAAATACATTGTTAATATATATAGTTGATGAGATGAGCTTCTTACTAAGTGAATACCATAGAATCATGTATATAATATACTTATTTAGGGTAATCTATAGTGCAGCTGACCACTATCTGGGAGTATGTACCAGCTTCCTACTGAATAGTCACAGTTTATGTTTTTTAAAATTTTATCAGGGAGTATGCAGATAAAATTTTTTTGTTTATTGATGTCAGACATAAGGCGCGCTAAGGAAAGACTTGGCTTCTATTGTAGGTGTTGAGATTTTCCCTGGGTTAGGTGAAAGCCTTGTCCAGGGGAAGGATCAATACCCCCATTTGAGGGGCATAAATATTAAACAACTCAATAGATTTGAGAATAGGGGTCAAATCTATATTATTAGCAAATATACCAAATTTAAGGGGGATTCATATAATTTACTCCAAATTCAAAGAAACGTTACATACCCATTCCTTGAGACATGTGACCTGGGATATCACTTGACCTGGTCACAAGGGCGGCGAGATCTGAGTAAGGTTCAGAACAATGGGCAATCCAGAATACCAAGAGAAACTCTACATGGATGGGCCATGACAATCCTTGAGGCACCATTCCCCATATACCCTATAAAAAGAAATACATATTAGCATAATAAAGTACTTTTTGACATGATATATGTCCTATGGCTGGGGGGTAAGTTCAAAGTATGAGATCATACCTAATGAGCTTAAATGATTATGGGTGTAGATTGTTTTTGCATAGGTTGACCAATAAAATTGACTAGATTTAATAGATTTAAAATGAATTATTGTAGATGGCGATCAGTAATTTTATTATAGAGTGACCAATAAAAATCAACTGAACTTAATAAAAAGTATTATTGTAGATGGCAATCAGTAATTTTAGCATAGAGTTATCAATAAAATCAACTAAACTTAATAAAATGCTGAAATGGTATATTTAAAGGCATATAATCTATTATACTATGTAAATGTATCTATATTTTAGCGTAGTATGAAATCATGCAATGATTTTGGTATTAAATTGAGGTAAATTTAGGTTCTCATGTGTTATATTAGGCTCGATTTTTGGTAAGCAGTAGATGATTTGGTCAAATTGAAGGCCTCAACGGTTTTACTTAATGGGTAGTGGATATTTTTTTCATGATATATGTCCTATGGCTGGGGGTATGTTCAAGTATGAGATCATACCTGACGAGCTTAAATTACTATGGGTGTGGATTGATTTTTCATAGGTTGACCAATAAAATCAACTAGATCTAAAATGAATTTTTTAGATGGCGATCAGCAAATTTACTATAGATTGACCAATTAAATCAACCAAGTAAGTAAAAAAGAGGTTTTATAGATAGATATATGAAAGTTTACCATATAATTGACTGATAATTCAACAAAATAAATGAAAACTAAATAAGTAAAAACTGTCAACCTTATACCTAAAAGATTGTTCTAATCAAGTTGACTGAACGCTTATATATATATTTTATGAAATTTTTGTTTCAAATTTATCTTAGATTGGTAAATTGTCTAGGATTAGGTGTTTAAATAAACATTCATTTATAATGATTTATTCATAAGATGATTTCCTAAACCACCACAACTATGATGCTACCTAAAATAATCTAAATCAATTAAAATCTAATATATCTGCTAGCAACTTGCCTGCTGTCATACACAGTTTTAGTTAGGCTAATCCAACCATTACTTAAGTAATCTAACCATCACAGGTATCATTCTTTTAAAAAGTCAAATGACAAAACACAATGATAGTATCATATCATAACAGTAGAAAAATGTTAAGAAAGTTTCTTATACCTTCAGCCATAAGGCATATATCATGCACTTAAGTTTTTTACCATAAGGTAAAGCTTGAATCATTTTTTCATAGGATATAAGTTCATCTTATTTTTATTTAAGTTCAATTTATTCCAACGTCTAAAGTCTCATCCATTGTTGTGTCTGGAGCCGCCCCTGTCCTCTCAGCTGACCCTTGTCCTATGCAGTCAGCCTACTTATTAGGTTCCCCAGCGTTAGCACCAGCAAGAACATCTGAGGGAAACCTGATAACTGGTGCTCACTACAGGGAACTTTCTAAGGCATGCCCTGAGGAGTTACCTTCAGCCTTAGATGATATTCAAACCACCTTGAGCACGCCGGATGCTGATCTTTAAACTTACCGCAATGGAATGACCAAAACCCAATAACTGTTGGGACCAAATTTCTAAGGAAATCCTTCAAGTGTGCCCAGAAGACTTCATGCATTTCCAAGCTCCCAGTCAGCTGAAACCTTTTCTTGACCTTCTAAATGCGCCTGAAGAATTTAAAAAAGATGAACTTGAGCCAAAATGAGCATCATAAAGAAAAAAGATTAATGAAGGCAATATTTTATTTCAGGGATCAAGCATTGTGTTTCTAGATGATGTGGGATGCTAGGAGAGAAAAAGCCTTTGAAGACATCACCCAGCGGGATGACTATTGGACGCTAGGACCTGTCTACTGTAATGAAAGGGTTATGTACAAAAACCTTTTGGCTTTGAACAAAATTGAAAAGAAATTGACCAAGCTACAAAACATCCTCCGGTTGAAAAAATAAAAGCAAAATAATCTGAGTGCTCATATTCCATCAAAAAAATTAATTTTGATACTAACCCTAATATCTATTTAGATAATAAAAAACACAATCCTCTGTTTGATGTCAATTCCCATTTTGCTGCTTAAAATCAGAAAGTGGAAACAAAGCGCATAGCCAATTTGATTTCAAATTGTTGAATGACAAATCAAATGCAGCCAATGAGCATCAACAATACCAAATCAACAAAATTGGGACAAGTTGAGAACCAATTTCCTTTTCAACAAAGGCAGCAAGCTGCAGAAATATTTTGGAAGCCCCAAAAGCAATTTGTTGTGACAATACAATACAAATGCTAGGCAAAAAACCTGGGATTTACCTTCGCACCATTTGGGATAAGCTCAATGGCTCCTTTCCAGCAATGCTACCACTTTCCAACTTCAATGGCGCCCATCACAAGATCAGGCTAAATATTACCAAAAAAAATCTAGATTACCTGGTTCAACTCTCAGATTGTGATAGCGCTGATACCAATGAAGATGAGAGTCCTGAAAAAGCAAATCTCAAGAAACTGGCCAACATTACCTCCACTACTGATGCTAACCTTTTGGCCCACTTCATATTTCCCTTTCAAACTCTGTCTCATGAGTCACTTTCAGTCACAAGTGAGGTTTGCTCACCCCAATCTTGAGATGGTGGCTTGGCAAAGCTAGAAGAGGCCTCCATAGTGAAACCTTCAGGGGGCCACACCTTATTATCGCCTGGTCATCTTCTAAGCTTGTGGGGTCGCTCGCCCATGCTACCCACTGTCAACAACCTTTTCTTTGAGCCTTATCTGGATCTGCTGGCGGATAAGATGATTGCAAAATGCCAGGTTCAAATGACAACCAAATTGAACCAGAAGTTTAATGAGGCCAAAACCTGCATGGCCAAGGTGGCGCAGGAGACATGTGAACAGATGGCACAGATGGAGGCGGAGTTGAAGGCCTCCAAGTTAGAAGTTATGCAGGAACAAAGGCTGCTGGTCAGCCTACAGTCAGAAATATGGTACAAGACCAACCGGATCAAAACACTCACAATCAAGAACTCACAGCTTAACCTGGAGTTAACTGACCTCAAAGAAAATTTCCTCATAACCAGAAGGCAGCTCAAAGCTGGCCCCTCGAAAAACTAGATTGCTCTGCCAGCAGTGGATCGCAGATTGAGGAGCTTGAAACCACATTTCCAAAAGAATGATCTGAGCCAAATATGAGGGCCTTAGCCGATGTATTTGTCCTGGTTTAAGCCCTGTCCACACATGAGACTCTGAGTCAACTATGAGGACCTTATCCAATGATTTTGTCTGGCTTCAAACCCTATCCACACATGAGACCTATGAGTCAATGATGAGGGCCATAGCTGATGGAATTGTTCAGCTTCAAACCCAAACCAACCAGGCATTATCACTGACCTGGTCTGCATTTTGCCTGAGGCTCTGTATGCCCCTGAACTTGAGTCCTCTGACCCTCAGGCCACAACTTGCTCCCTTAGGCCAAGGCTTTGAGGGGGCTCTGTCAGGATTTTCCCTGGGTTAGGTGAAAGCCTTGTCCAGTGGAATGATCAATACCCCCATTTGAGGGGCATAAATATTAAACAGCTCAATAGATTTGAGAATAGGGGTCAAATCTATATTATTAGCAAATATACCAAATTTGGGATTCATATAAATTACTCTGAATTCTAGGAAACGTTACATCCCTATTCCTTGAGACATGTGACTTGGGATATCACTTGACCTGGTCACAAGGGTGGCGAGATCTGAGTAAGGTTCAAAACAATGGGCAATCCGGAAGACCAAGAGAAACTCTACATGGATGGGCCATGACAATCCTTAAGGCACCATTCCCCACATACCCTATAAAAAGCAATACATATTAGCATAATAAAGTACTTTTTTCATAGTATATAAGTTCATCTTATTTTTATTTAAGTTCAATTTAATTTAATGTTTAAAGTCTCATCATTGTTGTGTCCAGAGCTGCCCCTGTCCTCTCAGCTGACCCTTGCCCATGCAGTCAGCCTACTTATTGAGTTCCCCAGAATTAGCACCAGCGAGTGCATCTGGGGGAAACTCAATAGTAGGTATTCCAATAATCACAATAGCATCCATAGTCTGCATGGAATTTCCATTATGAGGGTGCAAATAAGATCAGCTAGTAAAAAGGTGCAGTAAATATTTAATCTAAACATTAATCCAATTTATCTAACAGGATGAGAACTGACAATACGTTCACCCATGTTTACTGAGCTGTGGGAGTAACAATTGGTTCATTTGGAGGAGCTCATAAAGTTTCTGATTTGGGTTTGGCTCTGGAGTGATCTGTGCGCGCACCTGGTATTGAGGGAGGGTCAAAGAATCCCCTATTTTTGAATCTGCTGGAATCATCATCAGGGTTTCTCTCTGTTTCAGTATTCCCTTTGGTTGGGGATTGGTCATAAAGGGCATTTTGATTTTATCAGTTCAAACTTCAGGGCGTGGATCATAACCCACATATTCTTGGGCAGATGGTTGATAGTCCGTTTCCCAGAGTGGGCCCCTTGTTCCCTCCTTTGAGTGAGGCTAGTGCTGTAATCAACAAGGAGATGGCTTCAGATATTACAGAGAACAGAGAGTGAGGCCCTTCCATTTGGCATGGAAGTTTTATCAGGGGAAGACAGGATTTTTAAGCTTAATAAAATTTAAAACTGACCTAAATCTTTTGTTGGAAATTATTGTTTATTAAGAAAAGTAAAAATAACCCAGCACTCTAAATTATGCTGAGTGCTGGGTTTTATAGTTTAAACAGTGGGGAAAGACTTGCATACTTGTTTAGAAACAGAGTAGCTAGTAAAATTCCAAAAGTCATCATTATATGTCCATTATTTTTCATGTAACTCATTAATTGTTTGCTGGTAAATCCAGAATTGGATTTGGCGGATAACTCATCTGCACTTTGACTCGGGGATCCTTTATGATTTTTTCATGCGTTTGAATTTTTTAGCACTAGTGGTGCCCAACCTTAAAGGGAGAGCTACCAATCATTTTTTACTTGCAAATATGTCAAACAAAGGGATTATCATAAATAAAAAATTCCTAATATGGCACATCAGCTACCATCCTAGGAAGACATTTTTTAAGGTGAGGAAGCTTGGGAAACTTTTGTCTGGCGCCCGCTTTAGCTGGCAGATCAAAGCAGACAACATCATAATAGAAGCATCAGCAACATGTGTCATATGGAGGTATAATTGTGGGTTTTATTTGTTAATGAGGACGGCGATGTCCATTGCCTCAAGGTATTGAGCAAGTTGATGCTAAGTGAAAGTGATGATAGCAGGCACACAAGCGAATGACTTAATGTGCTGGTGTATTTTGGGATAATGGTGTCAAAAAGATCTTTTGCTATGTTGATGCAAGCGCAGCTTGCACCAAAAGCAAGCTCCTCAATTCCATAATTTGCATCTTCCTCAAAATCATGAGGAAAATTGAGGATAGGAATACCCTTAACAAGGGGCTTCATTGCACCATGAAGATGCTAACGAATTAGGGTGCTATCAGAAGCAGCTGAAGCCTCAACTGCCATTTTACTAATATTTTTATAAACCAGAAAATAGTTTTGACAGCAAAAACAGTGGGGACGCAAGTGGGATATTTACAAACTCCTCCAAGCAAATTCCATCTTCACATGGTACAGCAATTTTGTCCTCATCAATTCATTTAAGAGCCTCAAATGGATTGGATTTAGCCAGCAATAGAACAGCCACCAGTATTGGGGAAGTGGCAGGAGCTGTATGGCCATGTACTGTTTACCACGGCAGCTTAGCTTAAACTGGTTTAGCTATTGACTCAGTATTCCATAATCTGGTAAATTTAGTATTAGTTTAAAACTTTGTTTTTGATTGGCTGCCGCTTTATGAGCAGTGCCAAAATTTCCTGAGGTTGGGGTGGGAGGATCGAGCCCTATTTGAAAAATTGGGCAAAATGGCCTCCAGCACAATTCAGGAGGGAGGAGTGGCAGAAGCAGTGGAGGTGGAAACTTTGGGGCACTTGCACTTTGAGTGGTCAAGCTCAATGAACAAGGGCAAATGGTGAAATTTGTTTTTGATGTGCTCCCAGAATGGGTGATCAGGGGCGGATCTGATCACAGTGTGGAGAGAATTAGGCGTTAGGTTTTTACTATCATTGTTTTTCCCACTTGAGATTCTCACATTGTCACATCCAAGGGATTTTTGTTGAATTTTCTCTAAGATTTTCCCCTCAATTGAGCGTGGCAATTTCTCCCCTTTCAGGGATTCAGTAAAATCAAACATAAAGGTAGCGCACTTCTCAGAATATGTCCCTAATCTTATTGATGTATGCTTCAGCGGATTCTGTGATAATGGGGGAGTCAGGGAGTCTGCTGGTGTGGAGTTGGGACCAGCATATTATATGGGGAGTGGCTTCCACACATCGCTCATCAAGGGTATTCCCCAAGTCTGTTGTTTTTCAAGTGGCATTGCTCAGGTAACTTTTCTTTTCTTTATTGATAGTGTTGTAGCTGCCTATCCAGCCTAATAGCAGTGACGGGGATCCTTATATTACCTGTTCCTAAAAGGAATGAGTCTACTCCACCCATGGGGGCCTGGACTAGTTCATAGTTTTTATGTATCAAGGGAAGCTCGATATTGGCGATGCCCATGGGTTTAGGGGTGAATGGTGGTGCAGGTGTATCAGTTTTTGTGCGTGTGTAAGTCTTTGATTAACTCATGGCATTTGGTGCAGTCTTTATTGGGAATCCAATTGTTCTTTTTTTAGTATCAGATGGTCAATCCAACTGTTCTTGTATATTGGATATCCCTTCCAGGCCACCAGGTAATGGGCTCCCAATTTAACTTTTTGGGAATCCAATACCTCATCCACCTTAATTCTGACGCTCCTTCTAATATTACAGTTTGAAATCAGTGGTATTTTATTTTTAAAAAAGGGGACAGAGCACGGCATAAAAAGCTGAGTGATGGGGAAGCTCTACATGTAAAGACTTACTGGACAGGACTTTGCTGATGGGGGTATTAAGGCCCTTTTGCATGCCAGCTTTTGACATGAGACCCTGAGGTGGAGATACTTATGTCCACCATCACAAGATCGCCAACCTTGTAGTTTGGAGATGGTCGCCGTTTCTGCTCAGAAAATTTTGGTGTCCTTGGCGGCTTTTATCAGCTGCTTTTTCACTAGTTGGTTTAGCTTGGGGATGTGCGCTGCAAAGCCATCCACCATGGGGATGTCAGTGCATATTTGAGGGCAATGGTAAACGCCAGGTTTTAACTTAAGCTAGCTTAAAATGGTGACATCCCATTAAGGCGTGGAGGAATGTATTATACACAAACTGGGCAAAGGGAGATTTTCCTCCCATGTGTCCTGCAAAGCGGTAGCAAGAACGGAGATATTGTTCCAGTGACTTGTTAATCTTTTTCTGTTTGTCCATCAGAGTGTAGGTGGTATGCGGATGACCAACAGGGTTTGATTTTTAACGCCCCACACAAGGAATCCCAAAATTTATGCGGTGAATTGATCCCCTCTATTGCTCACAACTTCTTGGGAAACAGTGTATATGGTAAAGACTTGGGACACAAATAATCAGTTTATGTCCTCCGCTGTGGTTGTCTGTAGGCAGGTAATGGATATGGAGTATTTTGTGCGTTGGTCCACCACCATGATCACATTGAACTCCCATGAGATTGGCAGCCTACAATGAATTCTACCAATATCAACATCCAGGGACCCACCACTTATATGAAGGGGGTGTAGGAGTCCATTACTTCCCATCCTATTTTGTTTGAACCGCATTCAGATGAGGCAGCAATCTATCAAGGAGAACACTTCTATTATTAATCAGTTCCAGTCGTATGTACGTTTAATCAGGTTTATAAACTTTTTTTCATGGGGTGCTACATGTTTGGCAGGCCATAATGTTCCCTTATGACCCATGGGCATAGAACTTCAGATGCATATAACATGTTGTGGAAGTAGATTACCCTCTTCTTTTAAGTGTACCATCCAAAGGCCTAATCACTGCCTTGATCCGTTTGCTCAGGGCTTTTCCATCCAGGGTTTTGGTTTGGGCGTACAGCACAGCCTCTAGGAGCAGGAGTTTACTTCCAGTTATTGGGGCTGTTCTGAGTGTATTAGTTGTGGAAATTCAATGGAGTTGGTATTTAAATGGGGTGGTTTCCTGTGATGGTTTTTCCCAGTTTTGTGGCTGAGGTGACGACAGCAATAGCTGCTGACTTCCCTGGGGGATCTGCCGCAATCTGCTCTGGCAGAATAACCATCACCAGTTTGGTATCATCCCCTAGATTGGGTCTGACTGACGGAATTCTGCTAAGGATGTCCATTAGTATGTGCGTTATCCCTCGGATGAATGTATATCTGAAGTTAAAATTAAGGAGATCATGGTGCTTCTTCATTTGTCAGTGCGCCAACTTCTGGAGTTTGCGATAATATGTCAGTGATGTGGTCTGTGAGCACTGTCATCTTATGCTTTGCTCCTTGCAGAAAGTAGCCCAGTGCATCATTGACCAGGTGACGGTGGCTAATACTTTATCATACATCACCCACAAGCATTTGGCATGCAAATTTCCAGAAGTACGCCACTGGATGCTCATCTGTTGTGTTCCTGCAGTAGAACGGCTTCTACCACTAATCTGGAGGCGCCACATGCTATGATTAATGGTTTTTCTTTGTCAGCGTAGCATGATACTAGCGCAGTAGTGAAGACTTCTTTCATGGCATCGAACGCCTATTGGCATTCTTTAACATGACAAAAGGCATAGATTTTCTTGTAAGGGGGTGGAGCGGGGCGGCCAGATCTGAGATCGCCAGAGAGATGTTTTAAAAAAGTGATCAATCCTAGGAAAGCTGTGCAGTTACCTTTGGTTGGTGGGGGGTAGACCATGACCTTATTGCTTCCAGCTAATAGGGAGCATTGGATATCCATACTTTAGCATGAAGTTGCCTATGACTGTACTTAACCTAGAAAAATTCACATTTTGAGTGCTTTGCATGCAGGCCTGCACCTGTAGGGCGGCTGCCATGGCTGCTATTGTCTTTTCATGCTGTTCAGTGTGGTGGAGTGGACCATAATGTCATTGGTGTATGTTATGGTGCACATAAAGTGGAGGTCTCCAAGTACATGGTCAATGACCCTTTGGAATACAACTGGGGCGTTTTGAGGCTAAATGACATGACCTTGAACTGGTATATGCCATGGTGGGTACAAATCAACATTTGCTATTATTGTTCTTCTTTTACTCTAACTTGATGGAATTCGTTCAACAGTTCAAGTTTCAAGGACACCTGGACTTTGCAATTGCTTGGGATATAGCAGCCTCGAGCAGTAGAGGGTAGGGGTTGGCAAGGTGACATTGTTTAGGTGACCATAATCCACACAAGAGCGTAAGGTATCATCCAGTTTTTGGTGAAACCACTGGGGATGATAATTGCAAGGTTATCTCTATGAGCCATCCCTTAGCTAAATTTAGTCAATACATTTTTTAAGGGCTTGGTCTTCAGTGGCAGTGTAAGTGTAGAACAGACTGTTGATCTTGATGAGATCGACCATCAAATAAAAACCTAAAAATAAACTTGGAGTGAGGCAGCAGGCGATTTACACCATTGATGTAAAAGATCTCCATATAAGGCTTGAGGATATGGGGCATTGTAGGTCGTTCTAGGACAGCTTCAGAGGGGGTGTATTCTACAGTCTCTGTGACGGCGTTGCCTTCCATCAGGTTGGAGAGCAGTAGGATTTAGCCTGCATGGTAGAAGAGATGAAAGCAAGAGTTTTTCGTTCAAGGTTGAAGGATACTGACTGCCAGTTCCATCATCCCACACCTAAGATCATAGGGTAAAGAAAGTATGGCATCACTAAGAATTGGTATGGAAGTGGTGTCCTTGGGCTGAGAAGTGTAGCGGCTCATGGAGGGGAGGTGTAATCATTAGTACGCGTGAGACTCTAATGCTAAGTGCCCCTGTGTTAACCATTAGGTCTAGTGCCAGACCATCTTGAGGTTGATGAAGTTCCCAGAGACGCCGGTGTCCACTAAGGCGTTAATTGTTAATCATCTTGATCCATTATAATATCTATGGTGAACAAGAAGTAGGCGCGGTTGTGTTTATTAAAGAATTTTAATACCATATATGCTGGGTTTGATATCTATGTCCCTTGCTGACTTTTCTTGGTCTCAGGTTTTTTTAGTAATTAAGAAGGTATTGCTGCTGCGCATGCGTAGTATAGAGGGGCCAATATGGGGTCAGCTGGATCCATCATTGGGCATATGTGGTCGATATTTTTGATAGCCAGATTTCAGTAGCGTCCTCTTTGATTTATTCCATCATTTATTCTGGTAATGGGATACCGCAGGGGCCTCTGGGTTAGCTGGGGTGAAAATTTAGTCAGGGGTCTATTTGCTAAGTTGCCTATAAGGTTATGAGGTTGGTCCCTTCAGGGTCATGATGCGCCACCAGAATACCAGGGGAGCTGTACAGGACGTCACGGCAACCACCTGGTTGTGGAGACAACTGGCCATCCTGTGTGAGGTCTGATTGCTTGTTCTAGATCATTGGTGTGGGTGGTACCAACTCAAATATTTTTCTAAACTGGGCTGTTCAGGGGCAAAGGGGTTGAAGGCAAGTTCTGCCAGTGCCTGAGGTAAATTGTAGAGTGGCTCATGTCCACCAGACTGAGCTCCGGTGTACTGTTAGCAGTCTGGCCCAATTCCTCATCATCACTGTCACGATTCTGATATGACTGGATGATATGCCCTCAGTTGTGATGGCGGAATGGATTGAATCCATTGAGTTTACTATAGGTATCAATTAATTGAGCGCCTCAACATAAGGCAATATTGGGTTATTGGGAAATCTCAAATTAGGTGATTGTGAAATTAATGAATGAAGAATTGATGGAGCCAATAAGATATGGCGAATTGAATTACTAAGACATATGAGTTGTAGCATTTGAAGTTGTTACCATATAGGCAAGATGAGATGATCAAGGAAGGTTGTTGTTAAGTAGGTTGAAAGTCAGCGGAATTAGAAGAAGCCGCGATATTAAATATATTAAATAAAGAAGTAACAGGAGCTAGTGCTCAATATTTATTTGTAAGTTTATTTTGTGTTCTGAGGGCAACAATCATCATAATATTGTTCCTATTTGCTCAGTGGGTTGAATCCTGTGCAAATCCAGCGGCGTATCTCTTGGATATCACCAATTTTATAAACAGTGGTGCTCACTACAGGGGGCCCATTGATCAATTATCAATGATAAAAACTCAGTTGTCAGCAATATTGCATCGATGTTGTTTTAATAAATATCCTACCCAACTCTCTGGATCAATTGCCTATGTGGAGCTAAAAATGGCGTTGGATGCTATGGTTAAAAACAAGATGAGCTTCTCCAGGAGGTCCACTGCACTAAGCTGCCCCCATTCAATTGTGAAAGGATATTTATGGATAATTTAAGCGATTTGAGATTTCAACTGAAGGAGTCTCAGATCAATGAAGAGCAAAATTGGTAATTTCTTCCTTGGATGTTGGAAGTGCTGATCAAGTCATTTGTTATCTTTCAGGTAGTTCCCCTATATACCAAGAAGTCAAAAATATGGTGCTGTGGTTGTTCGGCGGAACTGCAAAGATGTCCCAGCGGAAGGTCAAATTTTTGATCATCATGTTTCAGCGGAATGAAACTCTCACTGCTTTTGCTGAGCGCTTTACAGCAGAAGCTCACGTGTTAATTGAGGCCAGAGTTTTATCCAAAGCTGATGTGTTTATTGCAATGACTTCTGCTGTAAAGACATACCATGAGCTACACAACATAATGGCCACGCTGTTGAATGAGGATGTACCTTTGCTTAAAATTGTTCAGTTCTTGCACCGCATATCAGCCAACTTCCCTCCACCTAATACCAATTGGTCTCCTACTGCTATGACTGCTGAACCATCATATTTGGGGAACCCTATCAGTCCAGTTCAGATTTCACCAAGCTATTCTCAGCAGTTAAACGTCCACCCCTTTCCTGCTTATCATCCTCAGGTCTGCTACAACACTAGATCTGTTTATTATGATCAATTCCAGCCCAACCCTCATCATCAATGTATTGCATTAATCAGGGACATGGGACCTATGGGATCCGCTGTTTCAAATGTGGTCTAAAAGGGCATCTGGCACAATGGTGGCCTACTCAACTAGTCTCTTGTGTACAGCTGGAACAGTATGGCAAGGGAAAAGTCAGAGTGGAGTAGAGAAGGGACTCTCTATCTCTGCTATACCAAACCCAAATGTCCCACCTGAACCCAAATCTAAATATTCAGAGAAAGTTTTTTTACATAATGAGTCATTGTTATATCAGCCGCCTGTTGGAGGGGTGAATGTTTTGACACAAGTACAGTCAGCAGCTATGAGGGAAAAGGGGGCTCAGAAGAAGGTCAAGCCATACGCTTGCCAAATTTTTAACCAAGTAACCCCTAAAAAGTTATACCTTTCCTCAGATGCACCTTTCTTACAAGCAGTAAGCATCGCCCTTCCAGTCCAAACTATTATAAAACTATACACCAGAATTGGTGAGGGAATTGCCTATTTCCTTGGAAACAGGAATCCTTTAGATGTCCATGTTATCAACAGTCGAGATGCATCATATTCTGAATGTAATTATGTGACCTGGTTGTAGCTAAGACCTGATTCTGTGCCATCATAGATACTGGCGCACCTTTCAAAATAGTCTCCACCAAATTGGTGACCAGGTTGGTATTAAAATCAAATGTGGAACACTGGATGGTATATGGCACTGATGGAGTGGAAAATACGGTCTCTGAGGGTGCATGCAGTGCCCTTCCTCTAAGTTTGGTTCTATTGTCATGGTAGAACCAGCTATAGTGTTACCAAATAGCAATTATGATCCGTTAATTGGAACTGCCTTCTTGTGCCACTATGGGGCTGTTATCAATATGACAATTGAGACTTTTAAATATTGGGGTCAGCAAATCCCAATCCACTTTACCTCTAGAAGAGTATCAAATGATCCAGTACATATAGGGAATATTAATCTAGCTTATAGCGATGGAGTCATTCCAGTGCGCTACCATCAGTTAAAGGGCAAAACCCGAGCCCTTCCTCAACATATATATGAATATCAAGGGCTGCCGCTCAGAGCTGCCATACCTATATCTATTCCATCGGGGCATCAAGTTATAGTGAACACTGACTTGGTGATTGAAATTCCAAACGGACTCTATGAGGAGGTTATTGGGCCATATCAGCAATCACGGCTTGAGCCCCACGTGGCTCCAGGTATTATTTTACCAGGGCAGGGGGTGATCAAAGTTTTGCTCAAAAATCTACAAATGGTTCCACTGTATATCCGCCGCCACCAAATAGTGGCATATTTACACTTAATCCCTGTTGAGGAGGTACTTTTGGTTCATGACTTTGGGTCACTAGAGGAATTTGGTCTGCCATCCACACCTCAGCTTATTGTATTGGTGGTTGCTACCCATGATGAATTAATGGTGCTGTAAGAATCACAGAAGGATAGGGCAATCGCTTTATTTCAAGAATATAAAGAGATTTTTGCTGTTGACGACCATTATTTAGGATGTGCACGGGGGGTGGTTCAAAAGCTGGACACCAGAGATCATCCTCCCATCAGGTCAAGGCCAATCCGCCAATCAAGGGTGGCGGAAGGAGTAGTAAACCAGGAAATTGACAAGCTATTAGCGCAGGGAATAAATGAATCATTGAAGAGTCCATGGTCTTCTCCTGTTCTTATTGTAAAAAAGAAGGATGGCACCAACCGCATAGTAATAGACTACTGGAAGCTCAACAGCATCACTAAAAAGGACTCCTATCCCTTACCACGGATTGACAATGCTTTAGATTGGCTAGGGGGAGATTGTTTCTTCTCAGCTATGGATCTGATCTCTGGCTACTGGCAAATTGAGTTGCCACTGGCGGAGCAGAAGAAGTGCGCTGTAATCACATCCAAAGGTATTTTCAACCAACTTGGATGCCACAAGGGCTGTGTAATGCCACAGCTAAGTTCCAACGGGCAATGGAAAAAATTCTTGGGGACCTAAAACTGCCATGCGTCCTTGTATACCTTGACAATATTAATGCTTTCACCCAAACCTTCTCCAAACATCTTAACCATTTAGAAACTGTATTTCTCTGTCTTGCTGAGGCCAACATCAAGACCAAGCCCCAGAAATGTCACTTCTTTAAGGACCAGCTGGAGTACCTGGGATTTGTGGTTGATGCCATAGGGCTGAGACCTCAACCAGCCAAAGTGGAAGCCATTCAAAAAATGACTCTGCCCAACAACAAGTGGGATATACAGGTCTTTTTGTGATGGTCATATATTATCGGTGGTTCATCCCTAATTTCAGCTGTATTGGGGGCCCACTATCTGAGTTATTAAGGAAAGACACCACTTTTGAATAGACAGAATGACAGCAACACGCTTTTGATATGCTTCGAGTGGCATTAACCAGCGCGCCAGTGTTACATTATCCTAATTTTGAAAAAGAATTCATCGTTCATATGGATGCATCCCTTTCCGCCGTGGGGAAGTCCTATCCCAAAAAGATGATGAAGGAGAGGAACACCCCGTAGCATATTGCAGTCATAGCTTGAACAGCCATGAGCGCAATTATACTGTGACTGAGTGGGAGTGCTTAGCGGTGATCTATGCCTATAAGCAATTATGGGTGTATCTGCATGGAGTTAAATTCAAAGTTCTAACAGATCATGCCTCACTACGCAGGTTATAAAATCTGAAAGAACCGGAAGGGCGCCTGGCCCAATGGGCTCTTGAATTGCAAGCATACAATTTCAAAGTTCTTCATTGACCTGGAGCAAAACACCAGAATGCTGATTGTTCATTGAGATTGCCAACAATTGCAGTTATGGCGGATGTAGGCGGTATAATATTTGACAAAATGATCTGTGGAAAATACAATGATGAACCGCCCCAAGTGATCAAAGCGTTAAATGAAATGAGAGCAAATACCTTCCAACAGAATGGGGAACTGTACAAGTGGATCGGCGATTCCATGGTAAATTTTCCATGACCCTCAGCCCAGTCAGGAATTATTATGAGCGCCCACAAGGCAGTCAGACATGGGGGGTGCATAAGACAATGGAGTTGTTGCGCCCTCGGTACTATTGGGAAAGTATGAACTTTGATGTGCTCAAAGCCATTTCCTGTTGCCATCAGTGCCAGGTGGAGAAGCCATTCCACCATAAGACTTCATACCGGGTAGTGAAACCACAAGTTTCTTGGCACACAGTTTCACTTGATGTCATTGGCCCCTTGCCAACAGGAGCTAACTGGTGTAAGTATATCCTTGTGACTATTGACCATTTGACCCAGTGGGTCAAAGCAAGGGCAATATAAGATTTAGGGGCAGTTACAGTGGCCAAATTCATGATGGAGTGTCTTATTCAGCGACATGGATGCCCTCAGTTTATTTTCACTGACAATGGAACTAACTTTACCTCACAAATCCTCCCAAAACTGAACGAGCTCATGGGAATCCGCGGGGTTCTAATGACCCCATACCACCCCAAATCTAATAGAATGGTTGAATGAGCAAATGGGACTCAGTGAATATCCTACAAAAAAAGTAATGGATCGACTATCTGATTGGACCTCCCTTCAAACCACTGCTATGTTCGCCTATAACATCAGTTATCATTCTGCCATGGGGAAAAGCCCATTCCAACTGCCTTACAGCTGACACCCAGCTCTTCCAGCGTTACTTTATTTGTGTGTAGAAGACACTGGCGGAATAGAACCCCACCATTATTTGACTAACCTTGCAAACATTCTGATCAAATTGCAGACCGAAGCATATTCCTTCAGCTTAGCTAAAAAGATCAGGAATCAGGATGCCAATCAGGTATGTCATAGTGGGTTGGTGCAGTTCAAGGAAGGTGATATGGTTCTCTTCCATGACCAACATGGGTTTGGTCAGAAACACAAATTGGCTGGCATCTGGATTGGGCCATGCAAAGTTATTGAAAAGGCAGTTGTGGACGCATATACTATCAAGGACCCTGCTAGCAGTCAGATCATCAACCAAGTACATGCGAAGTTCCTCTGTGTGTATAGGAAATAGGAGCATTATCGCCCAGTCAAAGGGGGGGGGGGGGGGGGGGGGGGTAATGTCGCAATACTGATATGACTGGACAATATGCCCTCAGTTGTGATGGCGGAATGGATTGGATCCATTGAGTTTACTATAGGTATCAATTAATTTAGTGCCTCAACATAAGGCGATATTGGGTTATTAGGAAATCGCCTCAAATTAAGCAATTATGAAATCAACAAATGAATAAATGATGGAGCCAATAAGTTATGGTGAATTAAATTACTAAGCCATATGAGTTGTAGCATCAAAAGTCTTTACCATATAGGCGAGCTGAGATGATCAAGGAAGGTTGTTGTTAAGTAGGTTGAAAGTCAGCGGAATTAGAAGAAGCCGCAATATTAGTATATTAAATAAAGAATTAGCGGGAGCTAGTGCTCAATATTTATTTGTAAGTTTATTTTGTGTTCTGAGGGCAACAATCATCATACCATTGTTCCTATTTGCTCAGTGGGTTGAACCCTGTGCAAATCCAGCGGCGTATCTCTTGGATATCGCCAATTTTATAACAGACATCTCCAGGTGCCTCCCCTTCCCCATCTATTAGCATGAGTACATCTTTGTTGTGGACGGGGTGGTCTACTTGTCTGGTGGTAGGGTCTTGGCGGGGTCAGTTTCCTGTTATATCTGTGTCCATGGAAAGCTTCAATTTGTTGAGCCAGGCTGTATGCTCCTTCCAGTGTCTGGGGTCCATTAGACCACACCTCATGAGAGCTTGCACCGTGGTTAAGGGATGCCCAGAAGGCGACAATGGCAATATCTTCCATGAGCTGAAGGGATTCAATGATCTGTCTAAATGCTTTGATGTGGACATTCAAACTTGGGGGTGAGGGCCTTACAGAGGAATAATTAGTATGTAAGTTGAGGTCTCAATGCCAGGGTAGCCACCATTGATGAGACAATTGTGAAGATGCAGGGAGAAGCTCTCCTAGGTGGAGCTCTGATAGAATACTGTGTGTGTTCATGTTTTTGCTCTTTGTAGAGCATCAAGCAGGAACAGCGATTGATGATCCTTGGAGATATCCATATTGCCTGTTAGGGTGGCTCCTAACTGCAGTTCAGCCAGTACCCCAGTATCTGCAGGATATCTCGTCTGAGGAGCAGGAGGTGGGTCCATCCACCATTTCTTTGCAATCTTGAATGATCTTATAACGATCAACAATTGCACCTGAATCTCATAAGGTTGGGAGTTATGAGATTCATGTATGTCAATAGTTTCAATTCCTTTATTCTTAGTAGTATTTTCCTATTTGGGTTGATAATGGAATGAAGTAAATAAATCGTTTATTTAATTGGTTTTCCGTTCTGAGGTTCCCCCATTTTGCCGCTGAGTTGCCTAGATGCCATCAATTCTGGAGGCTTTTGTGCCCCTCATTACCCACAATTCATTAAGCCTTTTTAGGAAGTATTTCAAAGCAAGGTCAGCCCTGATGTACCTCACTTTGGAATTCTATTCCAACTTCAAGTCTACTTCCAATAAAGGCCGCTTTTTCTGAACTTGTTTTATTTTTTTATTTATTTAAAGTGAGGCTAGGGGTGCAGATGGCAGTGCCATAGGAGGAGAGGAATATGGTGGATGTGCAAGAATCCTTTTGGAGTGGTCTTGACCTGGCTAGAGGGGAGCCAGAGTGGCCTGAGGCGACAGAGGCCAGTTGGCCGCACCTCAGCCTGGTGATCTTAAGGCAACAGAGGCTGTGGGGAGGCACCTCATCCCAGAGGCCCGAGGTGACAGAGGCCAGTGCACTGCACCTCGGCCTGGTGTACCTGGTAAGGCCGTCCATTTTGGACAGGACCATTAGGAGTTGGTACAGCCATATGGGGGGAGTGGTTTAGGGCTGGTGGCGGGCTGGGCCTTGGGAGCCCCATCCATTACAGATCTAGGGGGAGGCGGTTGTGCTGACTGGGCTAGAAGCACTTATTTAATGGCTATGATGAGCGTAATCCATGATCAAAATGTCAGAAGAGCGCACATGAGGTCTTATAGACTTCTTTTGGATGTTGATTGGCCCAAGTTCATTAGGTGGTTGGCAGATTGATATCACTGTTGTATCAAATGGATAGGTTACTATGTTAGACATACAGCGTGCCAAGGAAAGACTTGGATTCTCATCTAGTACTAAAAAAGAAAGACTTGGATTCTATTTGGGATGTTCTAATGCCCACGATAGCATCCATAAACCATGTGGAATCGCCATAATGAGGATGTAATAATAATATCCAATAGAAAAGGGTGCGAGAATTATTGGTAGACAGATATAAATACCAGCCCATCAAGCTGAGGACTGTTAATAATTTCACCATGCCCTTGAGCTATGGGAGAACCAACTGGTTCAGATGGGGAGCTTTTGGGAATCGTTCTGATTTAGGTTCAGTGTTAGAGTTGATCTACATGTGCACCTGGTAGTGAGGTGATGTCAACAAATCCTAGTTTTCAAATCCACCAGTAGCATCATTAATGTTCCATTCCATTTTGGTAACTTCTTCAGTTGGTGCTTGAGCATAATAGATCATTAAATTTGATCAGATGAAAGTTCAGGGTGGGGATCATTACCCACATTTCTTTGGTGGAGGGTTGATAAGAAAGTTCCCCAAGGTGGGCCCCTTTATTTTACTCCATTGAGTGAGGCCAGCGCTGAAATTAAAAAAGAACATGGCAACCACTATTAAATAGAACAGAGAGTGGGGACCTTCCATTGGTTGTGGCGGTTTTTTTAGGGGCGACAGGATAATTTAAATTAATAAAATTTAAAATTAATTGTTGGGAATGATGGGATACATTCAAGTTTAAATAAATAATTTGAATGGCAGAGAATATGCAATCTGCACAAGGGAAACTTATTGCCACGGAAGCTACCAAAATTTCCACAAGTGATGAACTCCAAGACGAGCAGCTAAAGGCTTAAATATCTCCAGAATCCGCTGTATTGTTTGCTAAAAATCTTGCCAGTTGGGGATTGTTTTGATCTGCAAAATTGATCTGGAAAGATTGTGTTTGCTGGAATCATCAGCATTCCATTGCATCACTTCAAGAATCTCTGTAGCGTACATGATTTTAAACTTAGGCTAAATTTTTAAATGTCTCAAAGATTTTAAAGTAAATTTAGTTTCATTTGCAACTACAAATTTTGCCTAGCCATTATTAGATCTATTGTCTGCATTTTAGCAGAGATTTGCTATGACAAAGATCACTTTTCCATCAAGAGTTTTGCTCTAGTAATCAAAAGTGTACTAGGAGATATCACTGGAGCTATAGTGACTTATAGCTCGCATAGCCTTCAAAGGACCCAGACTCTAATTTACAAACTATACTTAATACTTGTGCTCCCTGCCAGGGCCCTTGTGAGGCTATCTGGCAAAGATGTACCTTTCCATAAACAACCCCAGTGACAACAGCGCTACCAATATGAGGGAAATATAAGCTTGACTGGATGGGTCATGTTGATTCTTGGCATATAGGCTTGATTCCACTGAGTCAGTTTGCACATGGTATTAGCCACTGAGCAACCAAATTGGATGATATGAAGATCGTCAACTTTTTAATAAAACTTGATAAACTATATATTGAGCTATCACTCCTTATTTTGACTTTTATAATTTAATATAAATTGCAGAAAAATCTGCAACCACCTAATCACCAGGAAAGACCTCCCCTTTAATCCTCTGTGTGACTCTTTATCTCTCAGTTCCCCAAGCTGGATGCATCCTTGGCTTGGTAGTCTTCTATTCATCTTTCCATTTCTATAAGTTCTCATTTATATTGAATCTCAGCGTAATTCCCCTCAATTTGCTGAATGGTCATCATCTTGATTGATTATAATTATACACCTTTTCTGTAAATCTCAAGACTCATCTTGATTCCCCCTCCAATCTGCTGGTATTGGTAGTGTATCATCCAGTCATATCAGCTTTGCAACATTACCCCCCCCTTTGACTGGACGATATGCTCTTACTCTTTATATGCTCAGAGGAACTTCGTGTGAACTAGGTTGATAATTTGACCCCCTGAAAGTTCTTTGATAGTTTAAACATCCATGCCAGTCTTCTCAAATTATCTTGAACAGGCCATCCCATAAGTTGAATAGCTTGTTATTCTGCCAAATCCGTGCTGGTCATAGAATAAAACATGGTCCCCTACAGTGAACAGCGGAAGTCCACTCCATTTCTTCTGATCAGCTTCCTGATCATGAATCTTTTTGGCCAAACTGGTTGTGTAGGCTTCCATTTGCAGCTTGATCAATGTATCCGTAAGAGTCTTCAAATATTGCTGAGGGTCCACACCACCTGTGTCCTCTACACATGAATAAAGCAAGGCAGGCAGAGCTGGATGTCGACCATACAGCAGTTGGAATGGACTCTTACCAGTGGACGAATGATAGCTGATATTATACGCAAACACAGCTGTAGGTAGAAGGGCACTCCATTCCAAGGATCAATCCTTTACCAATTTATGGAGTATGTCCACTAGGGTTCCGTTGACCCACTCCACCATTCCATTTGATTCTGGATGATAGGGGTGGTCAAAACCCTACAGATTGCCATCAACTCATTCAACTTTGGCAGGATGTGCAAAGTGAAGTTGGTTCCATTATCCATCAGAATGAACTGTGGGCAGCCATGTCGCTGTATAACCACTCCATAATAAACTTGGCAGTGGTGACTGCGCCCAAGTCGCTAATAGCCCTAGCCTCCACCCATCGGGTTAAGTGATCAATGGCAACGATTATATACTTAGATCAATTGGTGCTAGTTGGCAGAGGTCCCACTACATCAATGGAAACGGTGGTCCAGGTAAACCGGGGTTTGACCAGCTGGTATATGGTCTTCTTGTGGAAAGGCTTTTCCACTTGACACTGATGGCAACAACTAACCATTTCCAATACATCATAATGCATGCTCTCCCAGTAGTATTGGGGTCACAAAAACTCCAGCATTTTCCGTAATCCTCCATGACCTACAGCCTGATGAGCATCTATAATAATCAAGGGTCTAGACGAAGGTTTAGGGAAACTCAGCGTCAAGTCTCTGATACATTTATATAGTTCTCCCCACATAGGAAAGTATCCTCCCTAAGTCCATCTAGTACCTTGATAACCTGCGGTGGCTCATCCTGGTACTTGTTTGCCACCATCTTCTCGTACATTATGTCAGCTAAATCTGTCATGATAACAACCTTTGGCAGCTGAGAAAGACAATCTGCATTTTGATGTTTTGCTCCCAGGTGGTATATAATCTTAAATCATATGCTTGAAGCTTCAGAGTCCAACGTGCGAGCCATCCTTCTGGTTCATGCAGATTCTGTAGCCAGCGCAAGGAAGAGTGATCCATCACTACCTGGAATCTTACCCTTTGTAAATATACCCAAAACTGTTTGCAAGCGTAGATCACTGCTAAACACTCCCACTTGGTCAAAGTGTAGTTTCATTTGTGACAGTTCAAGCTTCAACTACAGAATGCGACAGGATGCTCCATGCCATCATCATACTTCTGAGATAATACTGCCCCTATAGCGGCGAGGGATGCGTCCATTTGCACTATGAACTGTTTGTTAAAGTTGGGATATTGCAAAATGGGTGCACTTGCTAATGCAGTTCGCAACACATTGAAAGCATTCTGGCATCATTCCATCCAATTGAATGAAGCATTTTTCTTTAGCAACTCATAAGAGGGGCCCTGATGCAACTAAAATTGGGAATGAACTGTCAGTAATACCCAAACATCCCCAGAAAAACTTGAATGTCCTGCTTATTACCTAGGCGAGTCATCTTGCTTATTGCTTCCACTTTAGCTGGCTGCAGTTTAAGCCCATTGTAATCCATGACAAACCCAAGGTATTCTAATTGTTTATTAAAGAAATGGCACTTCTGAGGCTTAATTTTAATATTAGCAGCAGCGAGACACTGAAACTCTTGTTCCAAGTGTGCAAGGTGCTCTGTAAATGTCCGCAAAGAACACATTGATGTTGTTGAGGTAAACTAAGATGCGGACAGCTTTAAATCACCTAAAATAATATCCATGGCACGCTGGAATGTAGCTGGGGTGTTGCATAACCCTTGTGGCATGTGAGTCAGCTGGTATAACCCTCTTGCAGTGATGATCACACATTTCTCCTAAGCCGCTGATGGCAATTCGATCTACCAGTACCCTGAGATCATATCCATGGTGGAAAAATAATTTTCCCCACCCAATCAGTCTAACGCATTTTAATCCAAGGAAGAGGGTAGGAATCCTTCTTTGTTACATTATAGCTTGTGATAGTCAATAACCACTTGATTTGAGCCATCTTTTTTATTTACAATGTGCACAGGTTATGCCCATAGGCTGTTTGACAGCCCTAGCATCTCTTGCACAATAAGTTTATCCACCTGGTCAGAGACAACCTCTTCTTCCACTTTTGATCATCTAATAGGTCACGATCAAATAGGAGGTGATCCCACATATCTATCTGATGTACCACCCTTTGAGCGCACCCCAAATCATGATCATCATGTGCAAAAAATCTCGAGACTTTTCAAATAATGCCATAGCCTTATCTTGATGTTCTGCCAACAATCACGTAAGCGCTTCCCATGGAACAATGGTCAATATGCCAAACGATGAGCTTGCCAGTAGTTCGAGATCCTCCCATGAGCTGAAATCATGAATCTAGTGAACTTCCTCTATAAGAACTAAGTGTAGGTAAGCCACCACTTGGTGCTTGATCATTAATGTCTCCTTCTTTAAGTTTTCTAGCAGCACTTTCACCTCCCCATTCCCAGGTAGCAGTAAACCTGGAGCCACATGTGGTTCAAGCTGTGAGTGCTGGTGAGGTGCCATAATTTCTCCATAAAGCTCTTTAGGGACATCAATTTCAAGCTCAGTCCCTACTATGCACTGGTGTCCATATGATAGGCTCAAAGTGCTCGCTGCCCAAAGTGGGATCCCTTTGTACTCATAAATCTGGTTGGGGAGAACCCTGGTCCGCCGCTTCAGTCATCAATGACAAACAGGAATCACTCTGTTTCTGTACGCTAGATTGATTTGACTAGAGCGTAACAGATCTATTGGGATTCCACAAGAGGTAAAATATATGGGGATCTGTTGGCCTAAAATAGTAAGAGTTTCCTCCGCCATATTTATCACAACACCAAATTTTCTCATAAATGCTGCGCCAATTAACATGACATAGTTGTTATTAGGCAAAACCACTGAGGAGAGGAAGCCCAAACTGACCCAATTCATAAAGGCAATGCCTTATATGCTCCTTCATATACAAAGCTATGCGTCCCCATGATCCATATACTACTCGATGGTCCACATCCAGTTTCAACAGAAGTTTAGTTACCAGCTGGGTAGAGACTATGTTCACAGGGGCTCCCATGTTTATGATAGCGCATATTTTTGTGTTTTGAACAAAAATATCACAGTAAGTTCATTCTGAGTAAGAAGAACCATCAATGTTTATTAAATGTACGTCCAAGGGCTTTGTGTTACTCAAAAAGGAGGAAAAGCCCTTGCCAACCTGAGGATACTCACTAGCAATTTTTTCCACCAGAATGGCTGTTAACCCCTACTAAAGAGGTGACGTCTGTCAAGGGATCCGAGTTGCTGGTGCCAGTCTTTTCCAGGATCCGCCACGTATATGGCTTCTGCACGTCCTGGCAGAACTTGGAGCTCAGGGTGAAATTTTACTCTCAGAGGTGGAGGCAGGGGTATTCAATGGAAGCTATTAGTATATCTAATCATCCAATTAATATTTGAATTCTACCCAAAAAGACGTTTGGGAATTGTTAGGGACAAGTGAATTGGACTTAGCAGAGGTAGAGCATCCTGTCTCTACTCCACTCGAGCTTTTCCCTGCTCAATTTTCTCAGTTGGCATTGCATACACCTGTGGTTTGCTAGGGCAATTACCTGTATAATTTTCTCTTCAATCGCACTTGAAACAATTATTCATAAAAGGTTCACGTATATAGCATGTGGCGGAAGGACCAGTTTGAAAAGTTGATGGTATGGTTCCAAGGTTGTGGATGAACTGGTGAAGCATACATAGGCTGAAAGGGGTCCACTGATTCATATGAGGGATAAATATGTTTCAGCAGCTGACAACCCAGTCGCTGTGGCCCATATCCTGAAGAGTTTGGAGTGGAGACAGCAGAGTTTTTTGGGCTATGTTGGGGACGCTGATTGTGGTGAAGAGTTGTCATAAGGTGTTCATGATTTGGATAAGTCTGGCATCTCCATCCAAAACGTGAGACATAGCATTATATAGTTTCCAATATGGTTTAATGGCTAGCCATCATCACTTTACTAACATCCTCGGTGGATAAAATGTTAGCTCCAAGTAGTAATGTGCTTCCACCAAGAAACGTTCAGCAAATTCTAATAGGGTCTCATTTTGGTGAAACTGTATAGTCATAAAGTCAGCTTTTCGTTGGGCCATCTTGGTAGCGCCCTCAAACAGCTGGAGAACAATCGCTTTAAGTTCTTCATAGGATACTGAGCTAGTTGGAAGATAGCAGGTAACTTGATCAGCGCTTTCCACATCTTGAGCAGACAGCAACAGTTTTGCCTTCTGTCAATCAGAAGCCCCTTCTTCTGGCAAATTCAAAACTCTTAAAGTAACCATGTAGATTCCCATCATGACTTAAAGGAGTTAATTTTTTGATTCAAACAACTTCACCTTGCTCCAGGTTCCTGCCGCAAGGAGCAGGCGAATTAATTCCAGAGCAACTACAGGAACCACCTCTTTGTGCATTATCATACAGCCAGCCAGATGGACTCAAATCTTTCAAAAAGGACTTGGAAGTAATGGTGTTGTGTGGGGGTCCATAGTAACTCCTGAGGGATATTCGTTTGCTGATCCATAGCATTCTTCCTAAAAATCACCACTAACTGCACCTGTTCCCCTCGCTTCAGCGTTCTCCGCAAAATGTTCATTGATCAACTGCGCCACTTTAACTGAATAGCATCTACACCATCCATTCTGAAATTCCTGTTGCAGTGCTCATACTGATGTTGCAACTCCTGATGGAATTCCCACTCAACGTTCAGTTTCTTCTCCGCAGCTTGTAGTTGCAAGAGGACACCTTTGATTATGTTTTGCATGTGTGCATGCTGCTGGCTAGCGTTATCCGCCTGTTGATTAGCATTGTTTATTTGGTTAAGGAGGGAGGCTTTTTCCCTTACCAATTCCTCGTTGGCCCATTGAAGGGCATCAAGGCGCCCTTGCATGTCTGCATACTCTCTTGTCTCACCAATCAGAAGAAGGAAGGCTCGACGGCACTCAGCCTGGCTAACAACTTCCAGTTGTGTAACCTGACAGATTAGCTGGAAATACTTGGGAGACATTGACCAAAGGATAAGCGCATTATCTGTCATTCTCTGGCTACTCCATTTGATATGAAGTTGGGTTAATTCAGCTGATAAGGAGCCAACTTGATCTGCCACTTTCCATTCCATCAGTGTCATTTTTTTACTTAAGATAAGCAATCACAGCTTTGAGGGCTTCCACCCATTCAGCTAGATCCATCATAAAGCACTCAGTATTATTCCCCAACGTTGTTACATCCTGAATCCACTCCGCTGATAAGCCGTGCTGATCCAACAGTTCTCCTATTACCTGAGGTAATTCTAAAGTTAACTGTGGTACAAAAATGTCCAATTGACATTGGACGTCCCCAACATGATGGTCCATCTGTACCAGCGCCCCTTGTACCTCCAAAAACAAACAATTGAGGAGGTTGAGCAGGAGGTGAGTATTGTTTTGCTGCACTTGAGTGAATCATAATACATATCCAATTTCTATAATGTGGTGAGCCAGCACACGCAGTAGCTGGCAGATTGATGGTTTCACATAAGTGGCTAGATACTCCTTGACTCTGTGGGTACCTAGGTGGCGAGTCAACCCCATTGTATTTGCATCTGGATAAGAATGTACAGAGCGTAGTGATTTCTTGGTCTCGTTGTTTATAAAAAAACTCAGGGAGTATTCCCCAGCCTCATTTTTGTATAATCAATATCTGCACAACAGCCACTCCATAATATCCCGCAGCTGCTGAGGAGTCACATTAATAAAGAATCCTTGTTGATCAGACATCAGCTTAGGGCATTTTTCTTATTGCATATTGATCATAACTTCACCATCCCCCATTTCAGTTACAGTTAATAATACTGGTTTGTTGGTAGGTGCCTCCCGTGCTTCTTCGGCATAATGCACATGGAATCCAATCAAATTTTGTTAGAGTGAATGAGGGCTCATCATTGTATCCTAGCGTCAAAGAACTACATTTGACCAGTGGCCCCCTGTATTGAGCACCACTGTTGATTCTTGGCGTATATGCTTGATTCTGCCAAGTCAGTTTGCACAGGGTATTAGCCACTGAGCAACCAAATCAAATGATATGAAGATCGTCAACTTTCTAATAAAACTAAATAAACTATATATGGAGCTAATGCTTATTTCAACCTCTACTATTTAATATAAATCGCAAACTTATCTGCAACCACCTAATCACCAGGAAAGACCTCCCCTTCAATCCTCCGTGTGACTCTTTATATCTCAGTTCCCCAAGCTGGATGCATCCTCATCTTGGTAATTTTCTATTTGTC
The DNA here is from genome assembly GCA_022478985.1 of Massospora cicadina. Classification (NCBI taxonomy): domain Eukaryota; kingdom Fungi; phylum Entomophthoromycota; class Entomophthoromycetes; order Entomophthorales; family Entomophthoraceae; genus Massospora; species Massospora cicadina. The sequence continues at coordinate 41,014 of JAKSZP010013339.1, read as the reverse complement.
TTTCCATTTCTAGAAGTTCTCATTAATATCAAATCTCAGTGTAATTACCCTCAATTTGCTGAATGGTCATCATTTTGATCGATTATAATTCATATACCTTTTCCTTAAATCTCAAGCCTCATCTCAATTCCCCCTCTGATCCGCTGGTATGGGTAACATATTGTCCAGTCATTTCAACTTCCTGATAGGTCACTTCCAATAATAAAGGTATGCCACTTCTGAGCACTTGAGAGCTTGAGTTCAGAGTGACAATAACTATTACTATTTAAGCCCCTGATGCAACCCTTTACCAAATTAAGTGGCGGAATTAGATGATAATCTTTAGCTTTTATCCAAAACTATTAATCCTGGCGGACGATCCAGTTGTAGTCAATTTGCATGTGACCCCTGTATGCAACATCTGTATTCCTCGCCTGACCTTCCTAGTACTGAAATAGGGGTGGCGCCAATGGAGACATATCTTCATCTATTTTTTCACCCCGCCATTCATTATCAGACGCAGTTACTATATCTAAATCATATAAAAATCCAGCAGCAACTCAAACTCACCCAGCAAATTCATTCTCACCTCCTCAAATTGTATAAAGCCATATCCAATTTGTCAGTGATATTTGCAAAACCTTGTGGATAATCACTGGGAGATAAATCAGGTTCAAAACTAGTTTACCCAAATTGACAACGGATTTATCCATTACCTACATGTCAAACTCACTCAGTGGTTGGCTCATGCCACTGCCAACCTTGACCAACGAGTGGAATGCGCTTGGGAAGAATTTATCAAACTAATTGCTGTAAATTGTCAAACCACTGCCCCTTGAAAAGAAGCCTTAGCTGTTTAAATTCAGCAACTGAGCAAGAGGACTGCCATGCCGCTGGTTCAGGAAGTTATTATCCAATGAGGTCCTCCCAGTGCAACTGTCCTTACTGGGCCTGAGGGTCCTTGTGGACCCCAAGGACTTCCTCACCCAATGGACCATCTTTTGGCGAAAATCACAAAGATTGAATCAAAGCCCTTGAGCTACAGATGCTAGAAGATTCTCTCTGAAGAGCATGGATGATTGTTGAAGAGAGTTTCTCAATGAGGATATAACCCAGATCTCATTGTAAAATAAGTTTGTTTCTTTAAACTAAACCTTTTCCAGGTTGATCACCTCACAGAGATCCTATCAGACCCAGATGAAAATAACTCAACCAGATGAATGCTAAACTCCAATTAATGATTACTAAACAAGATATCTTATCACCTAAAGTAGCAATCTAGTCTGCCTAGAATTAAGACCTTTGGCGACTCCTAGATACCAAGTCCTTCCTTGATCATGTTAGCATCTGTTATATCACCCTACAAGACAATATGGATGATTTACGCCATCAAGTTGATAAGGCTATCCCCAACTTGACCTCAGAACTACTGAACTAACAGAGTCTGATTATCCTCTTTTTCCAGCTATCCATGTCCTATATGAACCTGTTTGATTTGCAAACCCACTTTCAAAGAGAAGTATGTGTCTGGGATCGAAATTTCCATTCTTATCTTTACTTTTATGAAATACAATGGAGGCCGCTACAGATCGCCAAAAGTGCCAGCACATAAAGACCTGTCTTTATAGTAAGACTTGATATATCATCATGTCATACTTCAAAGAGTATACAACTTGGGCGAGGCTAAAGGAAGCCCTTATCAAAAATCTGGCAGTAGTATCACCCTTTCTAACCATAAACAGGAATTTATGCGGATCTGCCCTAAATAGGGGGAATAATATTGAGTTTGCTGAGCGTTTTTATCATAAATTGCAGGCCCTCACATCCTGTTATTAAGTTAATTTGGGTGACGCTATTGCTGACATCCTCTCTGGGTCCCAAAGTAGCATTACGCTCATACCTCACTTTCAAAATGCAAAAAAATTGTTAAGATCAACTCTCATTATTAAGGAATCTATCATGGAGTCGCCTTAGCTGGAGGCGCGTCAAGGCCATAACAAGGGGTATTGGCCACATGTTTATTCAGTTGGATGGATCCAAAGATCTAATACTGATGATCCCCCATTCTAATACAGTGTAATCATTGGTCATTAGAAGGAATCTTGTTGGAAAAAAGGCCAAGGAGGCGGGAAAAATGGAGTCAGTCTAGGGTGTACGGCACCCTCTGCTAATGACACGATGCCTTATCCTAAATCTACTGTGGCTACCCAGAATGAATGTTACGTCCTTACCACACTGCTGAAGTGTATGTCCCAGACTCATTAATTTTAAACAAGAATTTAAATTCCTTTTACCCTGCTCCTTCCAGCCACTTCCACCGGCAAATTTTAGCTATTCAAACCCAATTTTGATACTGAGGCTACCCATGTTGAAGTAGTTGTCCATAAGGTAAAAATTCTGTCCATTGTCAATACCAGATCGCCGATTTATGTCATTTGCTCTTAAATTGTTGAAATGGATAAAGGTTGCACCGGATAAAAACCATACTTTAGATTATGTGATGGTGTGGCATCAATAACCCAATCTATAGGTTCTCCTCTCTGCTTCTCCAGCTTGGAACACTAGTTGTGTCAGCCTCCGGCAGTTGTGCTGGGTATTGCTAGTTATGATCTTCTCATAGGCACAAAAATTTCTAATTTGATACCAAAATCAGTCATAAGGACTTGTACTTTTCTATTCTAGTATATTGCATTCCCTTAGTTGTTAAAGACGTCCCTAAAAAGATGGAATGAGAAAGCTTTGAATTTGTTATTGGAACATTATAACTTCATGAGCGGCTATAGTACTAAGTAGTTGGGGTAAAATAAATTTCCCTTACAGTGCAGAGGCTCAAGAAGGGACGCCTTTATACACCAAAAACTGCGTAGTTATACCCCCAAAATCTCAAATGCTGGTGGGCATGGGGATCCTGTAGTATTCCTCTGAACCATTTGTTAGTTTTTATGAAGATTCTAACCCATCCATTTGTGAGCCACTTATCTGACCTGGGGTACTAGATCCTGCTTATCAGGGTCCCTATCCATACTGATGGATAATTTTATTAACCACCCTGTACAGATATCTAGAAATCAACCCATTGCATAAATCCAGACTCTACCTGCCAATCAATTTTTATCCATTTATGGGTGTAAAGATTTATATGATTCAAGGATTAGTGAGGACACTACCATCGCCCACGTGGAAGTAAAGTTAGGTGACACCCTTACCTAAGCAGCGGTGTCAAGTGGATTTTTTTATTTAAGATATGCTGACATGTCAAAAGCTTCAAAGACTTTTGGGATGGTGAAAGGTGTATAGTACATGATATTTACTGGTTACTCTTCTCCAATCCATGCTCAGCCCTACCAGAAAGATTTTGTCAAAGAATCCTGGATGGCAAAGGAACTAAAGCGACTCCTGGACGCCAGATTACTCAAGCCCTCACAGAATCCATTTACCTCGCTCTTGGTGCTTATACAAAAGAAGGATGGGGACATCAGGTATAATCGGACTACCACCAGTTGAACTCCCTTACTTGAAAGGACAGATATCCGCTACCATGAATTGATGATTCCCTACAACTATTGGCCGGTTTCAACTTCTCTGCATTGGATCTTGCTAGTGGCTACTTCAGATTAAGCTTGCGCCAGAGGATTGGGAAAAAAGTGCTCTCATAGCAAGTGAGGGGTTGTCCAAACCTATGAGAATGCCACAAGGACTATAAACGCTCCGACCAATTTCTAAAGGGCGATTTATGGCCTGTTAGGGGACTTAAAGATGTCATGTGTGTTAGTTTACTTCAATGATGTGACTGTGTTCTCACGCACCTTTGACCAAAAACTCGCTCACTTAGAGGAAGTGTTTGAACATCTCCTCACTGTTTCGCTGAAGCTAAAACCATCAAATGCCAGTTCTTCAACCTGACATGAAATTCCTTGGGCATAAAGTTACCTGGGAAGGGATCTCACCATTACCATGAAAAGTGGTCGCAATTGAGATGATGACTTGAATCTCCAGATTACATGATATTCAGGTATACCCTGGATGGACAGCTATTGTTGATAATCTATTCCCCACTTTGCCAAGCTCACCAAACTGCTGACATATCTGCTCCACAAGGAGGTTCCGTTCCAATGGGAAGAAACTCAACAACATTTTTGATGTCCTAATGAAAGCTCTAGCAACCACCCATATATTGATACATCAGGAGTTTGACAAACCGTTTATTCTTTTCTTTGATGCTAGTGATGTGATTGTTGGGACCATCCTGACTCAACTTGATGCAAATCAAGTTGGCCATCCTATAGCTTTATAGTAAAATAAAAACTTTGGCTAAAGGAATTTCAATGTCACTGAGCGTTAGTTCCTGGCTGTCTTGCTCGCTATTAAGCCTTTCCATCCTTTCCTAAATGGGAAACATTTTCCAGTGGTTAAAGACCATGCCTCTCTATGGTGTCTGCAACAAATTAAGGACCCAGATGGACGACTATCCCTCTGGTCAATCAAACTCCAAAATATTATTTTTCCATTGTTCATCGCGCTGGAATGATATATCAAAATGCCAACATATTGTCTTAACTACCCATATTGACCCTTTATGCCTTTGAGGAAGATCAATTTTACGACATTATTGGGAAACCTGGGAATTGGAGTCAAGAGACTCCTGCAGTTCAGCAACAATTAAGAAAATGATGCGCGGACCCAGGTTGAGGTCAGATTGTTATACAAAAAAGGTTGGATCTCTTGTTGCCTTAAATTGCACGTCAGCTAGAATGGAGACCACTCTGGAGGGCCATTCAACTGTAGTCCATGGCACCATCAGGAAAACCCAACAGTGGCTGTGAGAGAGATGCTACTGTTAAAGGATGATTGAGTGAATCCATAATGTCATTGATTTCTGTCTTATTTATACCAGGCAGAAACCTCCCAATCTGACGTATCAACACCAGGTCGTGAGTCCTGTCTCCCCCTTTGCTACCGTCAGCATTGACATTGTCAGTCCACTAAATATGACAATGTGCAGCACTGGTTATTATAATGAGGATTGATTACTTCATAAAATGGGTTGCAGCCATTTTTGTTACCTCGCTTACATCTAAAGTGACTACTTTAGTTCAACTCAAACAGGTATGTTCCACCATAGCACCCCAAAGGTACTTCTTCCCAAAAATAACACCAACTTCATATTTCAAGCAATTGCTGACCTTAAACGTTGATGGGCACATATCCCTCCTTTACAGCTCCATATCATCCTGCTACCAACGGAGCAGTGGAACGAGCAATTAGAACTTTATCTGGCATCTCTGAAAATGGCTCAAGCTGAACCATTTTGGTAAGATGAATACATCCTGGTGGCTCTATTGGAATACCGCATGAGTTACCATCACATTATCCAGATGTAACCATTTTGAGCCTAATATGGTTCAGAGATGGTCTTATCCTCGAGTGTTCACCCATCTTGGAGATCTACATGCCAGAAACAACTGGGCTCACGATGCAAAGGCCTGCAAATGAATCATTTTAGCTACAAGTTTAAGCTACTAAGTCTAAGGGTCTTTCAGTAAACCAGAGGTTAATAAAAGCAACGCCCATAAACTGTCACAATCAAAAACCCCAGTTTCCAGCCGCCATAAAATAAATAATTCTTTGGTGCACCAAAAAGCAACCAAAGTGGCCTAACTGAGTAGATAGAGGTTTGGGGAAGTGAAAGCGCCAAACATTGCCTAATACTAGTTGATATGCAAAACGTAAAAGTGGTTAGTCATCCCCAACCATGCAAAAGCTCCTCAAAATGGATACTTAACAAAGAACAACAGGTAAGCGAGGTATGCTAATCCCAAAATAATCTTTATTTTTATTCTGGAGATAAAAAAGGGCCCGCTGACCAGAGCTTGTCTGGGGAGCAACCAAAAAATGCTGCCCAGGAAGGGAAAGCTAGGGTAAATTATTCTGAGATGAACTTCAGAATTGGCAGGCGCACTTATAAAGGCCGCCCTTGGGGCCTCACCTGAGTCATTGATTAGGCTCGTGCAAACCTAATCTACAACTCAGGTGAGGCACAACCCAGCGCCCAAAATGCCCGATTCAAAAACAATTTAAAATTATTTGACTCATATTTGGATTTTCTGAATTTGAGTCAAAATGTAACAATTGAGACAAAATTGATTGTTACATTACCCCCCACTAGAGAAGGGCCCCTCCCCAAAGAGGGGCCCCATAGTGGAAGGATGCCATGATGAGGGCTTCCTAGGGCGAGTTACATAAAACCCCAGGAAATTAACCTGTATAAACTCTGAGCCCCTTGAGGGAAAATGCAAATGGAAAGGGCAAATTGGGACTGGAATGGCAGAATCAGCCCACCTGGCCCAAGGACGCATGCCCAGCACTTGACTGTGTTGCGCACCCCTCCCAGGCTCCTGTTGGCGATGGCCTTGCCATCCCAACCAGGAAGGCGCTTTATCCAAAAGAATCGAGAGATGCGCGCGGTACAGCGTGGCAGGATGGCCATCCCCTTTCCACGTGGACCATCTGTGGGTGAAGGAGCCCTGCTGGGACAGGTCCCCTCAGTGCCAACCAAATCCCTGGTGAGAGGGAGGCCCCACCAAGATTTTCAACTGACGGTCACTTCAAGTCCATAGTTGACCATCAGTCACAAGCTCCCACTGGTGCTGGTTCCTTAACAACTGGGGCCAAGTGACCACTGAGGTTGGCCAAACTGGGGATTGAGGCATGCAGCGCACATTTGATTTTAAAATAATGTCACAATCAGAAAATTCTAGTTTCCAACTGCCATAAGATAATTTTTTGGTGCACTGACAAGCAACCAAAGTAGCCTAACTGAGTAGGAGAGGTTTGAGGCACTGACGGCACCAAATATTGCCTATTATGAGTTGGTTATGCATTGGTTGAATAGTGGTTGGTCTGACCCAACCGAGTGTAAGCTCCTCAAAGCAAATTTCTGAAAAAACCAACAGGTAAGTGAGGCATGCTAACCCAAAACAACCTTTATATTTATTCTGGAGATAAAAAGGGCCATTAACCAGAGCTCATCTGGGGAGCAACTGCCATTGCACCCCAGGAAGGGAAAGCTAGGGTAAATTATTCTGAAGTGAACTTCAGAATTGGCAGGTGCGCCTTATAAAGGCCACCCCTCAGGGGCCACACCTGAGTCATTGATTAGGCTCACACAAGCCTAATCTACAACTTGAGCGAGGCAAAACTCAGCGCCCAAAATGATCAAGTCAAAAACATTTCTAAAGTGATTTGACTCAGATTTGGATTTTCTAAATCTGAGTCAGAATTTAACAATTGAGACAAACTTGATTGTTACATTACCTCCCACTAGAGAAGGGCCCCTCCCCAAAGAGGGGCCCCACAGCGGAAGGATGCCATGATGAGGGCTTCCTAGGGCGAGTTACATCAATCCACAGAAAAATTATCTTGGATAGACTCTTTGCCCCTGAAGGAAAATGCAAATGGCAATAGTGAATCAGGACTGGGCTGCCAGAATCAGCCCACCTGGCACGAGGAAGCACGCCCAACATGTGGCTGTGTTGCGCTACCCTCTCAGGCTCTCATTGGTGATGGTCTTCCCATCCCAACTTGGAAGGCGCTTTCACCAAAAGAAATGTGAGAGGGGCACGCGGTCCAGTGTGTCTGGATGGCCCTGGCCTGAGGATGCACGCCCAGAACTTGGCTGTGTTGCTCACCCCCTCCCAGGCTCCTGTTGGCGATGACCTTCCCATCATGACCAGGTAGGCGCTTTCTCCAACAGAAGCGTGAAGAAGCGCAGTACAGCGTGGCTGGATGGCCATCCCCTTTCCAGGTGGACCATCTGTGGGTGAGGGAGCCCTGCGTGGACAGGTCCTCTTGGTGTCAACCAAATACCTGATGAGAGGTAGGCCCCACCAGGATTTTCAACTTAAGTTCATTTCAAGTCCAGGGTAGGCCATCAGTTTCCAGCTCCCACCAGTGCTGGTTCCTCGACAACCAGGACCAAGTGACCACTGAGGTCAGCCAAACTGGGGATTGGAGGCGTGCAGCTCACATTTGACTTTGTAATAATGTTATGATTAGTAAATCCCAGTTTCCAACTGCCATAAAATAAATAATTCTTTGGTGCATCAACAAGCAACCAAAGTAGCCTAGCTGAGTAGGGAGAGTTTTGGGGCACCAACAGCACCAAACATTGCCTACTATGAGTTGGTTATGCAAGGGTTGAATAGTGGTTGGTCTGACCCAACCATGTGTAAGCTCCTCAAAGAAAATTTCTGAAAAACTAACAGGTAAGTGAGGCATGCTAACCCCAAAACAAACTTTATTTTTATTCTGGAGATAAAAAGGGCCATTGACAAGAGCTCATATGGGGAGAAACTGACATTGCACCCCAGGAAGGGAATTATAGGGTGAATTATTTTGAAGGTAAATATTAGAATTGGCAGGTGCGACTTATAAAGGCGTCCCTCAGGGCCTCACTCAAGATTTATTAAGCTTGCACCAGCCTAATCTACAACGTGGGCGAGGCACAACCCAGCGCCCAAAATGACTGAGCCAAAACATTTTTAAAACGATTTGACTTGAATTTTTCAAATTTTGAGTCAGAATGTTTCAATCAAGATAACTTTATCGTTACATAAACCAATTTTGCATGAGTATCAGCCAGGGGAACTGGTATTATTCTATCACCACCAGTCAGGGGCAGGTTCAAAAATTTGATTTGCTATGGTCAGGACCATATCAAGTAATCTATCATTAAGGTCGCAGTACTCAATTGCTTCCATCTAATAAGGCTTTATTGTAAATTCTGTCCACGCTAGATTCCTCAAAAACTATGTCCCTCCTCATTAAGATCTTGAGGGGCATTGTTGTGAATAATATAATTTTTGATTTTTTAAATGAAGTTTGAATGTTGGATAATTTAAGATCTGCTTAAGGGAGTCTACTGCTACAGAAGCTACTAAAATTCACTAGTGATGAATTCTAAGACGAGCAGCTAAAGGGACAAAATCCTCCTGAAGCCTCTAAATTAGCTGCTAAAGATCTTTCTAGTTAAGGATTTTCTGAACCTGACAAATCAATCAGATTAGATTATGTCTTCCAAAATCCTCCACATTCCGCTGAATTGTTTGGGAATTTACCATACCTGATGTGTCTCAAACTTTGGCTAAATTTTAAATGTCCCTAAGCTTTAAAAGAAAGTCAGTTTTGTTTTCAACTGCATATTTTTCCTAGCCTTGATTAGAGATATCGCCTACATTTTAGCAGAGATTTCCAATGATTGTTAAAATCCTGCTTACCAGTTGCTCACAGGTGCCGGTTTTGTGCAGGAATCAACAATGGATTACTATTCTCTAAATGCCAACTTAATTGGCACACTTTACAATATATAACTACTAAATAATTTGTATTATTATTCCAAGTAGGGTCTTGGGTGAAAAATGATACTCATTAAGAGGCTTTCCCCTATTACTAAAGGTAAGTTGTACTAAAAATGAGAAAAGCGGCGGAATTTAGAATAGTTGAGCCGGCTTCCCAATTTAGGTAAATGTCTATTTAGCCTGTCTCTTATCTGGAGAGGCGTATCACCTTGGTAGAGCTTAGATTTTAGCTGGGAGTTTAACCCTGGGAGGACATAACCATGTGGCAGAATTTTAATAAAATTGCGCCAATCAGCCATCTGGAAAGGGTAAGTTTTCTTAGTGACTTGCACCAAATTTGAGCTGGTGCTTAGTGACTCTCCACTCAGGTGGGCTTTCTGCAGAGAGAGATGCAGTTTCATATTAAATTTTGGACTATTAGCCCCTCACTCTTCCACTGAAGCTGTGATGGAAAATTATCTGACATAACCCCTTAAAAATGTCATGGAGAGAATAGGGCCTTAGAAAGTAGCCATGTACCCAATTTATAGTAATACTGTAGCCAAGGACTCTATGGAATAATCATCGCCTCCCTTGTAGGTGAAGATGAAAGGGCCCTCCCAAATTTATCCAAGCTTGCCGCTTCTAGGAGTGATGCAGTTATGTTAATAAAGGACCATGTCAGACACTTGGAAGGAAGGTAGGGGAGCTCAGAGCTCATTTGCATCTTATCCTTCTTTGATAACAGTTTTTGCTAAGTTAGTCATAGACTCAGATTAAAGCTGGATAATATGCTGAGCCAACCTTCTCATGGCTTTTTCAGGTTCCTCAACCCTATAGGAGAAGAAATCTTTAGCCAAAAGGGCTGGTATCCCTGGTTCTCACCCATAAAAAACATGGAATGAGGACATTTTCAGGCTCTAGTGATAAGTAATCCGGTAGGCCATAAGAGCACTAGGCAGGAATTGATCCCATTGCAATGGATCAAAAGAGGCCATTTCTGTACGATTGAGACCAAGGTTCCATTTGCTCTCTCCAAAGTTCCATTGGCAGAAAGATTATATGGAGCCATGGAGAGTTTGGTTGGCTCCCATGGAGGTAGCTTGAATCTTACCACTCTAGTGGTGAAGTTCTTCTCATTGTCGCAGAGTAGTAACTGTGGGCAGCCATAGCAAGGGATAATATTTTGATGCAGAAAGGCCGTAGTGGCTTTGGCCGTTTGATCTGAGAGCGCCAAAGCTCCAATACAATCATTAAAATGATCAATTTCTATAAGAATATATTTGTTCCCACTGGTAGTCTGCAGGGGAGGACCTACCAAATCTAGGCTGATGGTGTGAAATGGTTGTTGAAGGGTAGTCAGTTGATATTGTTATCTAGTCTTGAAACTGGATTTCTTTATTACACGTGAGTCATGCATTCAAGACTTCAACAAAAGTCTCCATGAGATCCCTCTCAACGGCACCGCTCCCTGGTCCACTCATAGGTTTTCTTCAATCCCCTATAACCTAGGGTAGAGTGAGCCTTTTGGACAGCAGGTACATATTTTGATGGGTAAAGATAGGGCAACCACTTTTCCCTTACCTGTTTATAAATCTTCCCACTCTCCACTTTGGTGTTTCATAAGTTCCAATTTAAAATCTTCTAGACAGGCTCATCCTCATCCTCCCAGTCATCTGGGGTCTTTATGAGGTCATATAACCTCTCCACTTTGCTTTTATCTAAATTCAGGACTGGCAACTAAGATAACCCAGCAACATGCATTTGGCGGGTTCCAGCTCAGTTTTGATCTTCATGTCATAATTTTGGAGCTTTAGAGCCCAACATGCTAAAATGGCCGATAGTATCCTTCATGTTTTGTAACTATTTCAGGTAAGCATGGTCTGTAACCACAGTGAAAGTAATTCCTTACAGAAAAGGGCGGTAGTGTTTTACAGCTAGCAAAGCGGCAAGGCACTCCTTCTCAGTGACACTATAATTGCGTTCCACTTTTGATATCAATATGCTAAAATATGATATGGGATGATCTACCCCGTTTATATCCGGTTGAACCAAGATGACCCACGGCATAGTCTAAAGCATTGGTAAACAAGCTGAAAGGTTTACCATAATCTGGGTGCCGCAGGATAGGACGTTGTTGTAGCAACTGCTTTAGAGTCTCAAAAGCAGAATTTTATTCAGCACTTAAATAGAAAGGAGTTTTCTTAGTCTGTAGGCAGACGAGGGGCTCACTGAGTTGGGCGATTTTAGGGATGAACTGATGGTAATACCCCATCAAACTTAGGAATAAATGAGTATCCCATAGATTTTTAGGGGGGAGGCATTTTTGTTATTGCTTCAACCTTATCCTTTAATGGTTGGATTCCTTCCTGAGAGATGGGATGTCCATGGAAGTCTAAACTCCTCTGTAAGAAAGTTTACTTGGAGGGTTTTAACTAATATTGGACTCATGCAAGCGTTAAAACAATTCTTTCAGGCAAACAGATGGTCAATAAAGTCTTGGAGGACATTGTGTGTCATAAAGTTAGACAATGACGCAACTTAACTTAAGTTCCTGAAAGATGTGATCCATGGCTCGCTGGAAAGTTGCAGGCGCGTTTCACAACCTTTGAGGTAGTCAGGTGGGTTGGAATGGACCTTCACTGCAAGTAAGAGCACATTTCTTCTGATCTTAGGGGAGAAAATTCCAATTGTCAATAGCTGCTAGCCAAGTCCATGGCAGAAAAGAAGTTAGAGCTGGAGAGCTGTGTTAGGGCGTCATTAATGCTGGGGATAGGATAGCTATAATTTTTTGTGAGGCTTTTTAGTTTGCGGTAGTCCATGCCTACCCAATGACCTCCTTCTTTCTTTTTGATTATCAAGAGTGGGGAGGACCAAAGTCTTTGAGAGGGACTAATAAAACCAGTCTAGTAACTGCTTAAATCAGCTCTCATTTTGTGCTTTTTCAACTTTGACTTGTGATAAGGTTTTGACAGAATGGGATGTGCATCACTCACATCAATGGAGTGGCTCCAATCCTTCATATGCCCATAGTTAGTATCTGGCTTGAGGAATATGTCACTATAGCCTTCCAATAAGGTATAGACTTTATCAAGGTTGTCTAGGGTCAGCTAATCTGAGATATGTCCATTTTGGTAAGGTACATACTAGGTTGTCTGTGAGTAGTCCCATAACCAGAATAGAACAAATTAAGTGAATTTATTCAATTTCCTCCATGTGGAAGAAACAGCCTCTGCCAATCTCCTGGTATTTTCTTACAATGAGATCCTTGCAGGTGAGGTTCCCCAACAGAACAGTGATAGGTTACTGGTAGGCCAGGCCTAGTATATCAGACAATACCCAAGGCTCTTAGGAATAACTCCCTCAATACTTATGTGCAACAGGCAGTGGTGTGGGATTTGTAGCGTGATCTTTGTGTCAACCAATCGTTGATCCCCGGGATTAATCATTACCTTTTAAGATGAATAAAAAGAAATACCATCCATAGCATCCACTGAATTGGGCATTTTCTTTGTATTATGCTCAGAGGTGGTATAATGCAAAGTCAAAGCAGAAGAGGGGTACCTAACCAGACAAGAATATTCGTTCTTGCTGGGCTCTTTATTATATAAGACTAAAGGGACTGTTGAGTAATTGACTGGACCTAATTGTCAGATATTCAATAGGGACATATTAATGTTAGCATGCTTAAACTTATTATGGATCATATCAGATATCAGCGATTATGGATCAGGTATATTCTAAGCTTATGTAAAGCTTAGGATCCGCGGCCTAGCGATTTCACTTAATAATATTCAACTATGATGACATGGGCTTGAGGGCTTTGTTGGTTAGGTTAGACTTAAATTAAGTTTTGACTTAATGACTTGGGCACGTGGGCTTTGTTGGTCTATGTCAAAATTAGTTTTTAATGTTGGTTGAGTTTTTGATCAAATTAATTACTAATTAGTGATATGAATCACCTTAGTATGTGCTGCCAATTGTTTGTGAAAGAGAATTGGTTCAGCCATTTGCAGACGCATCCAAAACGCCATCTTGAGAATGATGATGATGTTTACACCAACCCTGAGGCTGAGCAAGATGCCCTGAGTCAAAGTATTTGTAGACCCTCAAATGAACATTTTACATGTTCTTTTGGCCAAGTGCCATTAAAAATGAGACATCATGGGTAAGATGTGGTAAACATCGAACCCTATAAGTTACCTTCAAGTTGATGCTAATAAAAAACACTCAACTATTACCACCAGTTTATAGTTTATCATATAAGCTTTTTGTGTTTAAAACTTTACTTTTTATTGGTTGATAATTTACTTGGTATCAGTAAGATCAGGGCAGCGTGCCATTATCCAAGTAATGACAGGAGAATACAACTTTAAAGTCCTATTACCAAGGAGTTATATATTGAACTATAGTCATTGTCTAGTCTATTGTCTTCATACAATAGATGCTCTAAACACCACCATACCACAGAAGAAGAACCAGCCATCGGAATAAGACCAAAATTCAACAGGGACTTCATAATTAGCAAAGATTAGAATCCTTGTCTCATGTCAATAATCCCATCACTTTTGATAATGAACTGGGTACCATGATCATATAAAGTGTTATTGTTCAATGACACTGCGGGGGCCAATAAGGTAAGCTTTTTTGATCCAAATGGGGAGGGAAGAGTACGTCCCTATGGCGTGAGTGTTTTTGGCCCACAGTTCTAAGCTCTTGAGTGTATTCCAAGTCAGGAGCCAGCTTAATCTTTTTATAAGCTTAGAGGAGACGACGTTCACCAGAGGAGCCTGTATCCATGATGGCCATGACTTGGACTTTATTAATAACAACTTTCACCTTGGTCAGGGTTCCACCCAAGTTAGGGGACAGAGACAGACCTCCTTAAGACGGAAGTTAGGGGTCAGTTTGCGCGCTGTCTCAGGGTATTTCTCCAAGATGGATTTAAGGTATGGACCCATCAAAGAGTTCATATCAAGCTGGCCAAGAGCTGATCAGCATCACTAGTTATGTCAATAACCTCAGGACACACTAAAGCTTGATGGAGGTACATCTCCTCAGGTATGGTGGCGTCGTCTAATCCTCTAGCATTCAACCAATCAGGAACTCCAACTTCAGCAAGCTACTAAAACATACTACCACACATCTTCATAACCCTCTTCAGATCCATCACCAGGGGTATTCCTAACATACGGCAATATAGCAATAGAGGTAGGGGAGTCAGCCCAAAACTGGTTGGTTGGCTTCCATTTATACATTTTACAACATGCCTATTTGGGTTGCAGTGGTTGCTCTGGGGGCGCTCACCTACTATGTTGGCCCTAGATGAGGGTGTTTTAACCTCAATGGCCTAGGCCAAGGGCGCTTTTACAGATGGGTTATGGAGTTTAGGTAGCGCTAAGGATAGGTGTTGAATTTTGGCCTTCTTCAGGTGGCTGGTTCTTTTTTTGTGGGATTGTGGAGTTTTGAACGTCTATTGTATGAAGATAATAGACCAGACGGTGACTATAGTTAGAATAGACTCCTTTGTAATAGCACTTAAAAGTTGTCTTCTGTCTTTACTTGTATGATGGAACGCTGCCCTTGATCTCACTGATCCCAAGTAAATTATCAACTTATACAAAGTAAAGTTTAAACACAAAAAGCTTATATGTTAAACTATAAACTAGTGGCAGTAGTTGTATGTTTTTTATTAGCATCAACTTGAAGGTAATTTATAGGGTTTGATGTTCACCACATCTTACTCATGACGTCTTTTTTTCAATGGCTCTTGGCCAAAGGAACATGTAAAATGTTCATTTGAGGGTCTACAAATACTTTGACTCAGGGCATCTTGCTCAGCCTCAGGGTTGGTGTAAACATCGTCATCATTCTCAAGATGGCATTTCAGATGCATCTGCAAATGGCTGAACCAATTCTCTTTCACAAGCAATTGGCAGCACAAACCAAGGTGATTCATATAGATAATTAGTTATTAATTCGATCAAAAACTCAACCAACATTAAAAACTAATTTTGACATAGACCAACAAAGCCCACGTGCCCAAGTCATTAAGTCAAAACTTAATTTAAGTCTGACCTAACCAACAAAGCCCTCAAGCCCATGTCATCATAGTTGAATATTATTAAGTGAAATCGCTAGGCCGCGGATCCTAAGCTTTACATAAGCTTAGAATATACCTGATCCATAATCGCTGATATCTGATATGATCCATAATAAGTTTAAGCATGCTAACATTATTATGTCCCTATCAAATATCCGACAATTAGGTCCAGTCAATTACTCAACACTTCCCCCACCTTGACTGGATATAAGCGGCGGGTACCCTTCTTCCTGGGTCACAATGTTTAACTTTTTGTGTTTATCAAAGTACAAATGTTATCTCAATAGCCTTTCCTAAGCTGACAAAGCCAGCGTGCCTGGTGCTGAGCTTTCTTGGGTTTGGCACATCTCTGACAGGGTCTAGATAGTTGAGAATTGTATGAGATCTGAATCTCTCCAATTCCTCTACAGGCTTCTCTGTTTCAATTATACTCTCCTCCCCCTACCAAGAAGGGGTACCAAGTTCTAATGCCAGCGAGGCATAAATCTATGAATTAAACTCTATGGCTTTTAATTATTTATTATTTTTTTATTATTATTAGATATTTATATTTATTATATGTCAAAATTTTATTTTAAAATTTTTTTTTTTTTTTCTTTTTTTCTTTTTGTATTATTATTCTTTATGATATGGACAAAGGAACTTAGTGTGTACTCAATTCACAACCCAGCCACCTTGATCCTTAATGGTATATACATCTTCAGACAATTTCTCCAATATAATAAATGGACCCTTCCAAAGCAAGGCTAGCTTGTGCGCGCAGCCTGCACTATGAGTGTCACAATATACTACTAAATCTCCTTCCTTGAACTTAGTCACCATAGCTCATTTAGCATCATCATAGCTCTTCTGAATAGTTTTTTGACTAATTGCATTTTGATAAGCTTCAGATTGCAACTTGATTAGGGTCTTTGCTAGTTGCTCAACATAGTTATTTGGGTTAATTGCATCAGTTGAACTGAGTACTGAATATAATAATGGAGGCAGAGTGGGCTGTCTACCATACAAAGAGTGGGCTGTCTAAACAGAAGAGAGTGGCCTGTGCTGCTGTGGTGTCCAATATTGTACACAAACATGGTACACACTAATTGAAGTTGCCCATTGTGAAGGCGCCAAGGCTGCGTTTTTGCATAAAATGCTGACTAAAGTGCCATTCACTCGCTCTACCATACCATTAGTCTCAGGATGGTATGGTGTTGACAACACTCCTTTGATAGACATCAACTCATTTAACCGTTGTACCATTTGGGCAGTAAAATTTGTGCCATTGTCCATCAAGATCTTCTGGGGGCATCCGTGCTTATAAATAATATTATCCATAATGAACTTGGCAGTAGTTAGAGCCCTGACATCTCAAATTGCTTTTGTTTCCACCCATTTTTTTAGATGGTTGATAGCAACAATTATGTATTTGTTGCCTAGGCTACTCACAGGCAAAGGGCCAATTACATCAATTGACATGGTATGCCAGGCCCAGTCAGGTTTGATCAAACAATATTTCACATCCAACTTCATAGGTTTTGCAATTTGGCATGAATGACATTTATTGAGCACATCTTGGATATCAAATTGCATGGAATCCCAATAGTAACTGGATCAAATTAATTCTAGCATCTTGGTCATTCCCCCATGTCTGACGGCCTTGTGTGCTTGTGTAATAATCTCCATTTGATTCAGAAGGTTTTGGGAAAATTTGACATTGCCCTTCAGGCTTAAGCTTGTATAGAACTCCATTTTGATATTCAGTGTCAATTAATGCTTTTTAATTGCTTTTTGAACTTCAGGTGGCTCATCTCCATACTTTTGGGTAATCATTTTTTCATGAAGCTCATCAGCCAAACTGCTCAGGACAGCTACAATAGGAAGTCACGATAGTCCATCTGCATTTTGATGGGCCGCTCCAGCTCTATGAATAATTTCATAATTGTACGCTTGTAATTTCAGAGCCCAGCGGGCTAACTGTCCTTCAGGTTCCTTGAGATTGTGGAGCCATCATAATGAGCTGTGATCCATCACTACTTGAAACTTGGTGCCATGAATGTAAACCCAAAATTGTTTACAAGCATAGATGACAGCCAAACATTCTCTTTCAGTCACCGTATAATTATGCTCATGCTTATTCAGCATCCTGCTGCAATAAGCGACTGGATGCTCCTCACCATCATCCCCAATCTGCAATAGCACACCACCAATTGCAGTCAACGAGGCGTCAGTTTGTATGATAAAAGGCTTGCTGAAATCAGGATATTGGAGGATAGGCGCTGAGCTCATTTTGTTTTTCAAAGCCTCAAAGGCTTGTTGGCATTCCTCTGCCCAGCAAAAATGAACTCCTCCTTGTAGTAAGTGGAATAGAGGCTCAGCAATCTTCACAAACCCTTCCACAAATCTTCAATAGTATCCTACCATGCCTAAGAACACTTGAACATCTCTCATACTCGTCAGAGGTTGCATATTGTTAATTGCCTCCACCTTTTGAGGCTGAGGCCGCAAGCCCTTGGAATCAATGATAAACCCAAGGTATTCCAATTGTTCTTTAAATAATTGGCATTTTCTAGGTTTTATCTTCAGATTAGCCTTCAACAGCCATTCAAACACTTGTTCAAGGTGCTCCAGATGTTTGGAAAACGTTTGCAAAAAGACATTGATGTCATCCAGGTACACCAGAACGCAGGACAATTTAAGGTCCCCCAAAATCGTGTCCATTGCACGCTGAAAGATTGCCAGTGCATTACACAGCCCCTGTGGCATGCGTGTCAGTTGAAAAGCCCTTGAGCAGCAATCATCATGCACTTTTCCTGCTCCTCTGGTGGCAGCTCAATTTGCCAATATCCTGAGATGAGGTCCATTGTGGTAAAATACTTTGCCCCTCCCAGACAGTCCAGAGCATCATCAATTCTGGGCAACGGATATAGAATCTTTTTTGTGATGGCATTGAGGCATTGATAATCAATCACAACTTGATTGCTGCCATCTTTTTTTCTTTACAATTAAAACAGGGCTGGCCCACAGGCTTTTAGATGGCACTATCATTCCACTTTTCAACAATTTGTCTAGCTCTTCACCAACTATTTTGTCACTAGCCCTGGGGCGCCAAATTGGCCTCATTCTAATAGGTATATGGTCCCCGGTATCAACAAAATGCTGTACTCCTTTTGCACAACCTAAATCTTGATCATCTTTGGCGAAAATTTTGGAATATCGTTCAAACAACTCTAGTGCTTCATCCTTCTGTTGTTCTGATAATCTAGTAAACAATTCTCAAGATATTACAGTATGCCCCAAGGGTTTCAGTTGGTAAGCCAAACTCAGATAAGTCACCAAATTTGGCAGCTGATTTTAACTTGTCCCTCAGAAACAGATGCACAAATGTGATTACTTGATATTCCTTGACCTTAATATTTCAGCTGGTCAAATTTGCTAGCAAGACATTAATCTCTCCGTGCCCTGGTATAAGTATTCCAGGCGCCACACTAGGTTCCATTTGATAATGATGCCATGGGGATACAACCTCCCTGTATAGTCCTTCTGGAATATCCAGTATGGTCCCAGTTCTCATAACCAGTTGATGGCCTGGAGCTATTGTCGCATCCTTATTCACATGTAGAGGTATTCCTCAATTTTTGTTTATGGAAGTTGTCATGGGGTGGCTTCAATTTCCCCACTGAATATATCCTACTGGTATTATTCCATCAGCATAAGATATATTGATAAAACTTCTACGACGGCTTGTGGGCTTTGTATTGTTGTGTGAGAGTAATAAATTGGAAGTGATTGGCTCAATATCTTCAAGACGTTTTTTTAAATTGCATGAATTCCCATAGGTCCTTAAAAAACTTGTTCCAATTAATATGTCATAATTGGCGTTTGGAAGCATTATAGCGGGTGTGACTACTACCAAAGCTCCAAATTGCAGTGACAAAGCGCTGTAAGCTCCTTCACTCTTAGTGCTTTTAAGGCCTACGGTCCCATATTCTTTATGATGGTCAATTTCTGGAGTTATTGTCAATTTTTTTAACCAGCTTCATGGAAACAATATTTACAGGGGTCCACTATCAACAATAGCTACAACTCTGATCTTGTTGACCAGAATATCCACATAAGTGCACTCAGAGTAGTAAGAATAAATAGAGTTTACTAAGTGAATATGGGAAGAATCCAGGTAGTTTAGAGTGTGCTTCAGAGTATTTTCAATACTGGGACATTCATTGATTAATGTGTCAATTGGCATTGCTATATTGACCCCTTTCAGGCTTGGGGTATCTGTTGCATTGCTTGGCCCTTTGGCTGGAAATTCTCAAGTATTTGTTGCACATAGGGTTTAGCAACTACTTCAGAGGCTTCAGGTATGACAACCTTACTCTGGGAGCGAGTTACCGCATGTACATTTGAAGAATTTTCATTTGATACTAAAATAGCATCGTTTTCATTGTTCAAATGAGGTCTGTGGCCAGTGTTTTCTTGTCGATCAGGTGGGACTGGTGTCTTGGGCACAATAGAGCATCCCGCATCTATTGTGCTTGTTCTTTTCCCTCCTCCTGCATGGTATTGGGAAGGACTATGTTGACATTTTGCTGATGGCATCAGGAAGCAAAGTGACCTTTACAATTGCAATTAAAGCAAGTAATCTCACTCACTGGCCATGAGGCTCTCATATTTGAGTTTTGCTCATTTTTTACAGGTGGATTACTGTCAATCTTCTTATTGGTTTTGAAGGGCTTTCTAGCAGAGGCAGCGGATCCCGATCTGTACCCAGTTTAGGAGGGCCATAATTTTTTGAGCATCTGCACAAATAATCAACCAATTCATATGTTGCAAGATTTTGCACAAAAGCAGGCAATAAAGTGTTTATAAATTTGGGTAAGGTTCTACTGCATGTTCTAGTGCAATATTAGCATCAAAATTGACCATAGCCCATGCGCCTAGGAGAACTTGAGCTTTGCAATAGAATCAATTTGCAAATTTGTCAATTGCTTCATCTTTTTAAAGCAAATGTTCATAAACTTAGTTTTCTGGTCAACATTTGTTATGGACCTCCAAATTCATTAAACACAGCCTCCTTGAATTCAGCATATGTTGGATTTTTGTTAAAGTGAGGCATAATCAACTCAATGCTCCACTCATTCAAGCAGCTAATCATAGTGGCTGCTTTTTTATGGTCGCTGGCCCCATATATGGCCATTTCAAAGCATTTGACAAATGTGGTAATACTTCCATCCTTGATAAAAGCAGGCAGGTTTGCTGGTTTATAATTATTGCTTCCCCATTCCTGGTTATCACAATTACTTCTTTGTCAAAAAGAGTTTGGTGTACTAGGGCGCTGAGGCATCATATCCCGGTTTGAGGTGTTAGGGTTGGCCAAAGCAACCATATTGCTAGGCATTTGTTGACGTGGCCCAGAATCCATTTTGGTAGCTATTTCTGAAGCTTCATCCTCATATTATTTGAAAGAATTTCCAGTCAAGTGGCTTTTAGCACACTGACAACAGCCATTGTCCAGAGTTTGAATTCAATTGTTGATTTTGTTTTCCCAATTGACACGATTTTGGTTTTTTAACTTTAATTCTGCAATTTCCTCATTCAAGATAGTAGCTTGTAGTTGCAAGGTGGAAATCACTTATCCTTTTCTTTTATTGCCTTCTTGTACTGGTTTAATTCTCCATGGTGATTATTATTTGAAACATTAATAGCATTAACATCATCATTGAGATCAATGATCTGTAGATTAAGACGATCAATAGTGTCTTGATTTTTTTCATTTTTTGCCCATTGGTCCTCAAATTGTGTTTGCCAGTAATTAATTTTTTTGGTGTATTCATCCTTCATCTGCAAAATTTGGGCGCTCAAACATTGATACTGGTCACAAAATTCATTGTTATAGTTTAACTGCGCCTCTTGGGCTTCATGATTAAGCCTCATGAACTCTGAAGCATTAATAGAAGTCTGAATGATATTGCTAACCCAAGCTTCTGTGACTTCTCTTTCCTCTAAGAAATTTTCAAAGATGGGATGCAATCTATCATTTAGCTCTTGTGATAATTTTGCTACCTGGTCATTAGCCCAAGTGGCTAAGTTGTAATTTGACTCCAAACTTGAATGGACCTCAGCAAAGTTGGCTTCTAATCGCTCATTTAAAATTTGGCCCACCTGGCTGGAGTTTCAAGAGAAGTTCACCAACTCAGTAATGGCTGCATGATGGCAGTCAATTATCATCTGAGAATTTCTAGAAGTGGGATGTACAAATTTGATTAAGTATTGGGCGATATTCTCTATCCCAATTAAATTGTTTTGGATCTGAGCTACACTTAATTGATGATAAGCTAGATATCTCATCCAAGGGGAGGATACCCCAGTGGTAGAGTATGGACCCTCTACCGCTGCCTCCCCAAGTTTGATCCTGGTAGTGAACTTTGGGTAGGGGACAATTATGACTGTGTTGGCATTGCGCACCAATGCCCTGAACCAAGATAGCGAATAGCAAAGGCGGTCCATGGAGTTCCTGGCCTATCATACGCCGCGCATGGAGGTTTTCCAGGTTTTATCCTCCTTTCCCATTTTCTTCACTTCCCCTCATTGGTGCGGTATTGTCCCCAGGTCAGCCCACCTCGAATAAAATTAAATTAAATTAGATTAGATATCTCATCCACAACACATCTTGCTATCATTAGCAATAAAAAGGATTACTACTATTTTCTGTGGGCCCTTGTCCTATTTGATACCCTCTTAACAACTGCTGTCCTTGACGTTCCAGCTCTTCAGGTGAAATGGGTTCGTCAAGGTAATAATGGGTACATCCTCCCAATTAATCTGGGTTAAAGTCAAATCAGAATTCCCTTTTGTCTGGTAATGGTTCTTAATTGATTGGTATTTCTCCCTGCTCAGCGCGGTCATGATCTGCATTCCCAGCCATGAGCGCCAATTGATGCTGTTTTTGGTCTTCTTCTAATGGCTGGTTCTTCTTCTGTGGGATTGTGGAGTTTCAAACGTCTATTGTATGAAGACAATAGACCAGATGGTGACTATGGTTAGAATAGACTCCTTTGTAATAGCACTTGAAAGTTTTCTCTCCTGTCATTACCTGTACAATGGCGCGCTGCCCTTGATCTCACTGATCCCAAGTAAATACTTGACTTAATACAACTTTTAAGTAATAAACACAAAAAGCTTATAAATTAAACTATAAACTAGTGGCAATAGTTGTATGTTTTTTATTATCATCAACTTGAAGGTAATTTATAGGGTTCAATGTTCACCACATCTTACCCATGACGTCTTTTTTTCAATGGCACTTGGCCAAAAGAACATGTAAAATGTTCATTTGAGGGTCTACAAATACTTTGACTCAGGGCATCTTGCTCAGCCTCAGGGATGGTGTAAACATCATCATTCTCAAGATGGCGTTTTGGATGCGTCTGCAAATGGCTGAACCAATTCTCTTTCACAAGCAATTGGCAACACATACTAAGGTGATTCATATAGATAATCAGTTAATAATTCAATCAAAAACTCAACCAATATTAAAAACTAATTTTGACATAGACCAACAAGCCCATGTGCTCGAGTCATTAAGTCAAAACTTAATTTAAGTCTGACCTAATCAACAAAGCCCTTGAGCCCATATCTTCATAGTTGAATATTATTAAAGTGAAATTGCTAGGCTGCGGATACTAAGCTTTACATAAGCTTAGAATATAACTGATCCATAATTGCTGATATCTGATATGATCTATAATAAGTTTAAGCATGCTAACATTATTATGTCCATATCAAATATCTGACAATTAGGTCCAGTCAATTACTCAACAATAGGGTTTTGAGATGTGAAAATCTATTGAATGTGCCAAGGGTGCTAAAGACTGTATTGCGCAGGGACGTGGCATGTGAGCCACTGTGGGAAACCTCTCAGTGGGATAGGTGGAGGGAGACAAAGGCTCAACAGTAAATGCATGGCAACCTTGGGGGGCAGAAGCCAGAAGGGAGTGTGGCCCTACCCTAGATGATTTACTTGAGCTAATCTCCTGTAACATTTGGAGGTCTGTTTTGAGTTGTACCGCAGGAACTGGCTTTGGATTATTAACCAGTGCAGGAGAGGCCAGGGGAGTCATCATGGACTCCTTCTGTGAAGTGACAGTGATCAAATCCTCAAAAGAGGGGACTTGGCCCATCTCCCTTTGTTGCTAATCTATAACCTCCAATACAGCCTCCTTTATGTTGCAAACCTTACAAAAGTGGCATTTGCCTGAGGTAATGTACCTAGCTATGGAAGGATGAAAAGCTAATCCAGACAGAAGATCAGCCCTGGTGTCATCAAGAGGTAACATTATTGCAAGTAGCAAGGGCTGGCTTCACTATAGAATCACTCAGTAAAAGTGGACAGCAATTCTCCCTTTTTCATGCTGAAGCACATAAACGCTTACCTTTTACGCTTTAAACTCTGCGTTGAGCTTAATTCTTCAATGGGCGCTCCCTTTACATCCGCCCAGATAATGAGGGTGCCCATTTGAGGAACCATTACCTCTTGGGGTGAGGCAACTAGGCAAGGGAGGATGTGCTAGATTTTTCAATTCTCTCCATCCATGGTGGCTTCATATACATACAAAAATGACACTATACTACTTTCACCAGGGATGAACTAGTCTTTAACATGGGCTTAAAGAGGGCGAATGTACTTTGGTGGGGGGAGATACAGAAGGAGCAGCTTTATGAGAAGCTAGAGAGGGGCGCTGTTCAAGTTTTTTAAGGCTTGACAGAGCGTTGGCTAGCTTCTGTTACATAGCAGCTAACCTAGGTTCAGTATTAACAGGGAGGTTAGAGAGCTCCACCACTCAAACATACTCCATTTTACTAGCAAAGTTATGGTGTACAGATTGCCCCTGTAGTGAGCACCACTTTATTGTAATCCTGCTTACCAGTTGCTTGATGGTGCCAATTTTGGGCTGGATTTCAACAATGGATAGATATTATTTATTTGGCAACTTAATTGGCACACTTTACAATATATAAGACTATTCATATAATTTATATTATATTCTCTAGGAACATGGGTGTAACAATCAACAATTGTACATGAATCTCATAAGGTTGGGAATTATGAGATTTGTGTGCGTTGATAGTTGCAATTCCATTAATCTGAGTAGGAGTTTCCTATTTGGGTTGATAATGGAATAAAGATTAAATAAATTAATTATTTGATTGGTTGTTTGTTCTGAGGTTCCCCTCCGATTCTCTGTCAAGTTACCTGGATGCCATCAATTTCAGAGGCTTTTGCGCCCCTCATTACCTACAATTCATTTAGCATTTTTAGGAAAATTATATCAAAGTGAGGTCAGCCCATCAGACCCCACTTTGGAATTCTATTCTGACTTCAAGTCCATTCCCAATAAAGGCTGCTATTCGCTGGATTTGTTTATATAATTTTATTTATTTAAGCAAGGATTGGGGGTGCAAATGGCGGTGTGATGAGGAGGAGAGGAAAGGGGGTGGATGTGCCGGGATCCTCTTGAGAGTGGTCTTGCCCTGATGAGAGGGGAAGGAGACAGAGTGGCCCGAGGTGACAGAGGCCAGTTGACCGCACCTCAGCCAGGTAACCCCAAGGTGACAGAGGCCATAGGGATGCACCTCAGCCCGGGGGCCCAAGGAGACAGAGGCTGGTGCACTGTACCTCAGCCCATATGCCCAGCAAGGCCATCCATTTGGACAGGACCATACGGAGTTGGTACAGCCACATATGGGGGTGGTGGTTTAGGGCTGGTGGCGGTCTGGGCCTTGGGAGCCCCATCCATTACAATGGGGGTGAAAAATGATACTTTATAAAGAGTCCTTCCCCTAGTATCTAAGGTAAGTCCAGGCTAAAAATGAGAAGTGCAACCAAATTTAGAATAAGCAAGGGGCTTCCCAATTTAGCTAGACATTGATCTAGCCTATCAATGTTCTGGAAAGACGTATCACCCTGGTGGAGCTTAGATTTTAGATAGGAGTTTGAACCCTGGAAGGACATAGCCATGTGGCAGCATTTTAATAAAATTGCTCCAATCAGCCATCTGGAAAGGGTTGGTTTTCTTAGTGACTTGAACCAAATTCAAGCTGGTGCTTGGGTGATTATCCAATTCAGGTAGGGTATTCCACAGAGAGAGAGGCTGTTTCATATTATAAAAATTTGATTATTGAACTAAAACATTTTTCTCCTGAAGCTGTGAAGGCAATTGTCTAGCAATGATGATCACTTTTACATTAAGAGATTATCCCTAATAACTAAAAGTCTACTAGGAGATACTGCTGGAGCAATAGTGACTAATACTCCTTAACCTTCAAAGGACCCAGCCTTTAATTTACAACAAAGATCTCAATACTGGTATGAATTGGTTGGTGTATTATTGTTTTATTATTGAAAGTACAAAAAACCCAACACTGATATAAGCAGAGCGCTGGGATTTTATAATGTAAACAGGGGGAGGGGCTTATATACTTATATGGCAGCAGAGCAGCTGGCAATTATTCCCAAGGGCATCAGAATATGTCCATTACTTTTGCAAGTCATCTGTTGGTTGCCAGGGCCACCAGAATTGGAGATGGAAGGTAGCTCATCTGATGCTTTGACTTGATGATCCTTTACAGCTTTTTTGGGCTTAGTTTTTTTGCCCACATTGTTTCACCCACTCTAGATTTTTAAATTTTTTAAATTTTTAAATTTTATTTGAGGTGGGCCAACCTGGGGATGATACCTCATCAATTAAGGGATCAAAGAAATGGGAAAGGAGGATAAAACCTGGAAAACCTCCACACACAGCATATGATAGGCCAGGAACTTAATGGACTGCCTTGCTGTTCACTATCTCAGTCTAGGGCATTGGTGCGCAATGCAAACACAGTTAAAATTGTCCCATACCTAAAGTTCACTACCTGGACCAAACTTGGGGAGGCAGTGGTCCCACTCTAGATTCTCACATTGTCACATCTGATGGATTTTTTGATGCATTTTCTTCAGGATTTCCCCAAAGATCAGACATGGCAATTTCACACCTTTTGGGGTTTGTTTGAAGTCTGGTGGAAAGAGTGCACTCCTCATAATATATCCCTGCTTCTTTGTGATGTACACCTCTGTGGACCCTGTAATAATGGGGGAGTCAGGGAGCCCATTGATGTGGGGTTGAGACTAGCATATTCTGAGGTAGAGCAGCGGCCACCTAATGTTCATCAAGAGTATGTCCCAAGACCATTATTTTTCAGTAGTATCACTCAGGGGGCATTTCCTTTCTTCATTAAAAGGTGTGGAGCTGCGTATCCAGCCTGATAGCGGCTGTGGGGATCCTTACAATTCCATAGTGCTTAAAGCCCTAGTAGATTATCATGTAGTCCTTATGATTCTATAAGTTGGATGAGCTTCTTTATATAAAGTTAAACCAAAATAAGCTGTAGTTGCTTCCACATATACTAGAATGAGCACCATATTATTTAGCTACAAACTATAAAAACGATGATAGCCTGATCTACTTATAGAATAAATTTAATTTACTTTAAATCTAACCTTTTTTATATATGAGCATAGTTTAACTCTTGGTAACAAGTGATATGATCATATCTAGGTAAATAGTTTTATAAATGACAGATGTTACATTATCTTTTCTCAATAAAATTACTTTAAACTCTTGTTATAAGAGTTTTAGAATGGAGGTATCCATATTGTAAAGCCTCTCAGCTTTAAAGGGGTTCCATTAGCCACTATCTTAAGTTTCTGATGTGATTCTCTCAGAGCTCCAGGAAGCATTCTCTTGAAACTCTAAGCATATTGCCTTAGGAACCCAAGATTTTTACATCTGGAGCTTTTAGATAGGTTTTAACCTTAGGTTGCCAATAGATACAATATAGATAAACTGATCTGACTACTAAGGATGCAAAGTTTTAGAAGAATATCTAGGCTTGTTTGATAAATTTTAACGGCAAGATCCAACAACCTGGATTCTATAATATAGGTATTTTTGATAGACAAGCCTTCCATCTGGTTTTATGGAAACTCCTAGAATATATTAAAACCCAATATGAACATGAAGGGATGTCTCGAATAGTTGGATGCTTACATATTGATACCCTCCCTCATACATATCAACAGGTCTAGTTAACCATTTTTTGTTAGCTTAATTTTTGTTCTTTAGTAGTTCAGTTTGAGAAAGCCTGATAGGAGTTCAATAGGCAGTTGGGCATTTTATTTAAATTTAATAAAGGTTTAGGTTACATTAAGCTTACTTATCACCATCTTCTGTTGTCATACAAAGAAACTGAAGGCTTGACTAATATACCAACCGGTACCAAAGAATGTGTGCATACTCCAATTCAAGTATTTCTCTTTGTTACAGTTGTGTCATATAAAAAGTTTGAAGGTGTGGTGAGGCATAGCTAGACTTTTTGAAGAGTGGATATACCGAGACTTTGGAAGCTCTTTAACTATTGCTGTTATCGATTATTATGGGAACTAATCTAAATTTGATGCTTGTGAATGGAACTGCGATAGAAACTTTATTTACTATTCATTATGATTCATGAAATCATATATCTAATCTAGCAATTTGTAAAATTTGTTCGGCGAATTAAGATTTTTATATGAAAGATTTAATTTCTGAAATGCGGGCTTTTTAAGTCTATAAGTATTATAAGCGCAAGAAATTTTACCAATTTATCAGCCTCCACGGTTCACACTAAGTTATACAAGCTCTAGGTTAAACTTCAACGCTATAAAAATTATAAGGGATAGGTATACGAAGCTTGATGGATAGGGATGTCACCGATGCAACTGTAAGTTCTACAGAAAAGTAAACCTTAGTAAGCTAATAGGTGGAGCCATTTAATTAAAAATACCAGCATCCCCTTCAGCCCAACCTCTAATCAGTTGATAGGCTAAGGAGTAAGCGTGGGCTAATGTTAAATCTGATGCATCTGGATTGCTACTTTTGCTGCCTTCAGTCCACTGGGCATCATTATTCTTGGCTAGCGCAGCCTTGACCTCCTCTCTGGTAAACCATTTTACCTCTTTTTAGTAAGCATAAAAATTGCATACAGATAAATTTGGCTACCTTCAAGTTCCTACAACGTAATAAGCTAAATATAAGTAACGAATGTGATTACTTCATCTGTGGGGCAGATAACATCCGTAAGAGCCTGAGCGTGGCAACCCACCATTAGATTGCTGGGAAAAGGCTACAGAGATCAGCCTTGGTATAGAGGCATACCCAAGGCTGGCTCGAATGATAAACGACTTTCCCGACCTGGACACCCGCCTCCTCAAAAACTTCGCGAGATGCAGCTTCCTAAGCAGATTAATTTTATCGTCAGAGCCGCACAACTTCGATGGATTCCGAAGGCTCTAGAAAACCAGAGATGCACGAAAATCTTCCTTGAGGCCACCCTGACTTACGCCCGAGGAGCGTGCGCTGCCCATCCTTGGAGATGACGCAAGTGATGGCGACGACGTCTAGATATCGAAATGCGCCCGTACCCAAGCTTACCAGTTCGGGGGTGAGAAAAAGTATGTACGCCAATTTTGCTAAGGCAAGGGGGGGGGGGGGGGGGGGGGGGGAGAGAGAGAGAGAGAGAGAGAGAGAGGGGGGGGGGGTCCACTAGGGCTCAGACACTCGCGCTTATATCCAGCCTCAGCAGTGCCTAGCATGAACCAGCTGTGAGGGTTGCCAAATTACACACTACTAGTTGGCGACCCACAGGCTGAACAGAACCGGTTTTTGCTATGCCAGTCAAGCTAGGGAATTCATCAGTAAACAAGCTACCGTTTCAAAGTTGTACAATAGATCTAGCTTGGGCCACGATGGCTGCCATGGGTGGCGAAAGGTTAAATGCCGCCGGCCTTAAACTCTGAAAGCTTCTTCCCTCGCGCTTTGCTCTGAGCCGGTTATTAAAAACCCAGATATTCACCTTCGATAAACTCCTTAACTCCTTCTGACAAAACGTCGGCGCAAGTGATTTGAAGCGCCCAGTAAGTGTCGCCCTTTGACTTAAAAAGCCCCTCATCGAGTCCTAAAAATACGACAAGGATACCTAATTCACTTTCCAATCGATGGTTGATTATTAAACTTGGATGGATGGGAGGAACATCTCGAAATACAGACTTCACTGAGGGATACTCAAATTCAACGATCGCCTTGGTGGCGCAATCGAACAGAACCGAGCCCCTTTGAAAAACTAGGAACTTGGACTTTGAGGCCACGAAAAGTTCCAAGAGCTTGTTAGGATCACGGCGCAAAGGCCCAAAACTAAGGACATTACAGTTGAGCGCAGTGTATTAACTCAACAAGCATTTAGGTTTTTTAAAGCAAAACAGACATAAGCCTTAAAATTTGCCATGATCCTTTTTAATAGCTAATACCCATGCTACCTAAAATCGGATTGCTACAGCCTAACCTATTGGTATGTTCCGCTTGGCTTTCATTTTAGCATAAACTTGATAAATAACTACTTGATCATAAATCACAAAAAACCTCCTGAAATAGTAAAGAGGGGCGAAGCGAGATTAGTGTGGAATAAATAAGTCTGCTTTAGTATAAAACAAGTTTACATTAGCCTAACGCGATTATGGAATCAAAAACTTATCAAACAAGCATCCAGTTTATTATTGCTTTTAAAAGTTTGTACGAAAGGTATCAAAAGAGCTGAAATGCTGAAAACGCTTATTGGGAATTTCATATACGCTTTATCCTACTTTAGTAAACTTTGACCAAATAGTTTATTAATGTAGCACCCAGCACCTTGTCCAACACAACCTTTGTTTGAAAATTTTACCGAATTGTTAGTTTAAGTACAAAATCTCATAATATGTAAAAACAGAAAAAAAGGAATAATCATTGGCTTTAACCGCGCTAAAACTGCGATTTCGAAAGTTGGTCCGCCGAGTTAAAAGCCGAAAAAGTACGTTATTAGTCAACTTGATATCGACTTTATAAGTTTGCCATCAGCGTCACTCAACATAAACAAGGATCTATTTAAAAAACTCCAACTAAAACTAAAAAGGCTCACCGATTACATTAGCAAAAAGTGCATAAAATAGAAAAACTATTGACACAAACGCGAAAAGAATTTAAATAGTCAAACAGGAGACAATGGCCTAAGCCACACCTTCTTATTGTTCAGGTTTAGCCCGACAAGAAAATATTTTTTCTATTGGCGGATCGCTCGAATAAATCATCTTAGAGAAAGCTCCTTACCAAAAGTACCAACCGTTTAAATGACTTTAAAGGCTACGCTCATAAAAGCGGGACATCTGAAGACATAATACACTAGCTATAAATTTTTATCGATCCTCAAAAGAAGTTATCGGCTCATAAGGTGAACTAAGCCGCTTAACAAAAACCACCCAAAAACACCGCCAAATAGGTTAAAACGCAAACCGGCAACAGGACCTTTAAGAGAAGATCGCAACGTTTAAGAAACAGTATCATTTAAGTGGGAAGGATAAAAAAAACCGTACCGATTAAGCGGGTTCCCGGCAAAGAAATTCCGAAAATTCATCAAAACCGTCGCGATCTTAAAAATGAATTCGGTGTAAAGATGCAAAGTTGAAAGGATCAACTTATCAAAGCTAACGAGATGGCTCGATGATTGAACGAGATGTATAGGATGGTAAAAAGGTTGCGCTGGCAAACAGCTGGCTATAGAATTTTTGTAAGGGTTAATGATCGCCTATATTAAAGTTGAATAATAGGGTAAGACGTCATCCCTTTTGGAAAAATCATATAGAATATATTTAGAATTTAATCAAATTAGGATCAAAATACTTAGACTATAACTATACCTTTCCATGCCCGTTCCTGACGTCACCCCTTTTCGATTTACCAAATTTGGACTAATCCGTTTGCCATAGAAAGTTGAAATCCTATTAAAGCTTTTGAGGTCATCAAACCTATCTTATGCTTCCAAGTTAAAATAGGTTTCAAGCTTTGCGAATGTTGTAATTACAGCGGGTGCTATAATTTCCTCCCAGTCAGGCATATTTTATTCAATCTATTCTTATCAGATACCTTTATATCATTCAAAGTCCTTTATAACTTTAGTTTTCATAAGCAGATACATGGGCTTACACAAGTTTATAGGTGTGGATTAAGTTTTTAAATCTTATCTCGAGTTTAGTTTTAATTTTTGTACAAGGGGTTTGATAACTTAACTAGACTTTCTATGGTATCTGATAAAGCTACCAGCGCACCTGACCAAAATTTATAGCGGTAAACTCCAGGCACAGTATAATATATACATATACTGTGACACACTGCCTTTACAACGAATTGGCTAACATGTAAACCTCAGCCGATGTATTTATCATCAGTTTCCATAAAGGCTTGTGTGACTGCAAAAGTTTTATACAACGCCGGTACATATGTTAATTATCAAGGTCAGCCATTTTTCAAGCTAGAGTGAGTTGTTTTAAATAGATGCGAGGGTAACTATCCTCAGATCTAATGATACCTTTAATGGTTATTTACCTGTTTATCTATCATGCTTACAAGTATATATTACCTAAAACGTTTGGTATCAAATTTGATCAGTTTAGCGCAAAAAACTCCCGATACAAATACTTTACTACTTAGTTTTAATGACTATAGAGTAAACGATAAAAATTTGTGGAGTATTAACAAGTGAAAAGCTATATGTGCAAAAGTACTATGTGGACTAGCTGCGGTGTAAAATTGCTGTGGCGGGTACTTTATTCTCTTAATTCAAGATATAGAAGTTGATAATTTATGAGCGGATATCCTTCATTTTTGATCAATGAATTTTAAATATAGATATACTACAGTAGAGCGCTTATTAAGTGTCTATTCAGTAATAATAGCTTTAAGGTAGAAAGTGATGACCTGGGATAAAGTAAATGAAAACTCTATCGCTGAAACTCTACAGCCCAGATGGATTTGTTTATCGTTATTACAAATGTTTCAGACCAAAGCTTTGTTGATTGTAGCAACTAAAAATTTAACATGCTTACCGCGGATAAACAACTTTCTTCGCATGGGATGTAATTTAATTTGGAGCTGGATCTAAATACACTGGATAACAAAGTTTATCGATGATGAGTTGTAAATTAAATTGAAGGATGAATGGTCTATTGTGCATATAAAATAAGTACTTTATAGCAGAATTATATAATCTAAACAATAATTTAATATTGTATCAATATATTGATATTAAATAAAATAAAAGATGAAATGATACTAACATCTATTGCCTGATAGGACTCATATATCTGATAGATGTGGCGAGCATCATAGTATTTGGTAAGTGTTAATCAAGATGCATATTAGGGTTTGTAGTTAGAACTTGCGTGCAAAGAGATTTAGAAAGCTGAATATATGATTTCTCATAGTTTTAAGTAGAGATTATCTATCTATATATATAAAAATGAATTTCTGTGTGTCTGTCTGTATGTCCTGAATGCATTCCTATACCATTCATCCAATTGTTATGAAACTTTGGTGAGTTGTTGTGTGCATGCCTGAAAGGTTTATGAATTTTAAAAAATATTATTTTAATAGTAAAATAAAAAGTTTTATATGTAACAAGTGAAAATCCTATATATACTTCAATGATATTCGCTATATTGTTACAGCTGAGCAGTTTAAATTTGTTTGATTTGATATTTTATATGGTTTTGTTAAGTGGTTAGTGGTCATTTGGCTAATTAGTAAATTAATTTAAATCAAGACTTTGAATCTAAAGTCCAATTGATTTAAAAAATACCTCCTCTAGCATAATTGGGAACTCTCTCACATATATCACTTTTTATAGCAAATGTGAATTGAACAAGAACTGAGAGAGCAACCAACTGCCAGAATGCACTGCAATTATATAGAGCAGTGAACAAAGGCCAACCACCCAAGCGTAGGGAAGTCTATCTGCCTATCTGTGCGCAGCATATAGAAACAGACGACTTGCCTGCACCAATATTAATTTTTAATAATAATACAAAGGATGCTATGATGGACGTACCATCTGATGACCTTCCCGCTGGCCCATGCCCCAACATGACTAGAAATGGGGAAGGGCAATTTACCATGTGCATGTCAAGTAACAATCTGGCAACACAAATGATGACAAAACATGCAAACGCATTGATGGGTCACAGAGCCCTAATGACTAGTGCAGATGATGGGGTTGACTCCTTAGGATCAATGACCACTGACACCCAGATGACAAGAGAAACCTTCTGGGAGTGAGGCCTGATGCTGAGAACAGTGGAGTTGGGAATATTCCCCATTGAACCTCAATCAGCAGGGGGGACTGGGGCCTCACAGGGTGAGAAAATTATTGCAAATAAAACAAAAAACCCAGATGAAGTATTGGTAGGATCTGACACTGACTTGGATTCAAATATCAAAAATTGGTAGTTCAAACCAACAGAGCCAAGCAATAAAAAGTTTTCTTCTGACATGGAGAAACTTACCAAATCTGCTCAGGTATTTGAGTGAAGTACAAGTCAGGCTCCAATTCTGAAAAAGCCCAGTTGGGGGGTGAATGGTCCCCAACCAAAATCAATTTAGCAACATGAGTAATTTATCAGGCAGGATTCCTGATATGCTATCAGGCACAATCCCTGACAAATGAATGCATGCTGACAGGGGGCCCTAGATCAACAATGCATTGATGGCTGATCCTGAATAGCCAATCACTGACCCAAGATGATCCATTGGGGACCAACCAAGGCAGGGGGTGAAACTATATTGGGGACCAAATCTGAGGGATTGGACACCTGAGAGTGTTCAGCAAAAAAACTAAAAGTATTACCAGAAGGGTGGAAACCCCAACAGCGGTCAAGTCAATGGCCAGGGCCCCAGTAAAATTTACACCAATCCAGTCAGACATGTTAGCATGTTGAGGCATGTCCACCCATGAGGTCAAACAATGGGAGGCCCTCCAGTTTCTGTACTCTATGGTGACTCAGTGGGTCTCTAAAGGTATCAAGCCAGCCATCACAGCTATATGGCATGTCCATAAATTTTCTGCCAGAGCAGCCAAATGCTGGCTTAACACCCAAATCTTGATTGACATGGCAGTACAATTCAAGGCATCCCAAGTTCAAACTGAAGATGCCCTGGAATGGATGAAAATCCCCATGGACTACAAGGTGATAGAGGCCACAATCCATGAAGATTTAAAACTGGCAGATGCAAAAGCCTGGATGGAGGCTGGCATTGACCTATTAAATGTGATGGAGTACAATAAGGTGGGCATTACAGCACAATATGCCCAAGCTGTCAGGAGCTTGGGCCTCAACCCAACAAATTTAGCCAAGTACACTAAACAATTCCCAAATGCATCTACGGCCCTCAAATGGGCCCAACACTCCATTCCAGTGGACATGGCACTGGAATGGTATAACATTACTTTCTCCCCAGAGGAGGCACTACCATGGATCATGGCCAGGTTCAAGGCAACTGAGGCCTTACACTGGTCATACACCCAAATTCCACCAGCCACTGCATCAGACCTGATGAAAGTGGGCTGGACAAAGGAAAAGGTGGTGGAATGGGGACCCTTTTAGGATTGGTCACTGGAAGAGGCCATCAACTGGTCTGCCAATGGATTCACACCAATGGAGATGAAATACTGGTTCCAAGCAGGGGCCAGTATGGACCTAGTGCACAAATGGGCAGAGCTGGGGGTGACTAAACCAATTCAAGAAACTCTTAGAGGCTGACCATTCCTGATTGAAAAGTGGAAAATCTGGTGTGACGCCACAACTCTTGCTGAGGCTGCAGACTGGGATGCAGCGGGGTTCACCCCCAATCAGCCCAACTGTGGATGGAACATGAGATCTCACCACAGGTGGCAACAGCGATGAAAGGGGTCACAACCCCAGACTTGGGCTGAGAATGGCTCAAAGTGGGGATCCACATCAAAACTATCTGGGATTGGAAGCAATCCTTCCCAGAACTGATGTTAGCAGCCCCATATGCCGCTGAAAGGCTTCACCCCTCAGAAGCATTTCCAATGGAGTGAAGCGGGTGTTCTGGCAGACATGGCATGGGTATTTACAGATGGGGGCTGGAATAGTGTTACAGTAAGGGACTGGTGCCAGCATAGCTCAATTACACTGGAGGTCCTTCAACAATACCTCCACCCAACGTGCAGCCCAGAATCTGCTCTCAAGTGGTACTGACTGGGGTTCTCACCATTGGAGGCCCTAGAGTGGCAGAGCCTAGAGATCAGAGTGCAAATGGCTAGAAGTATCAACCGCCATGGTATCAACATTTGCCAGATCAAAGCGTTCCTCAGCTGGGGATTCAGCCTTGACAAATCAGTAAGTTGGATTTTGAAAGGAAAGACCCCCACCAAAGTACCCAAACCAAGCGCAAAAACCAAATCTTACAGCGCCGCAGCAGCGCATACCAAAGACAACACCTGGAACAGAGCAGGGAGCCACATCAAATACATCTGTCAATTGATCAGCAGGGGCTTTACAGATTGCCAGGCACCAAAATCATACCTAAAAGATGCTATCCAAATCCACCTGCAACTAGTGGAGGAGGAAGAATGGTCCAACCTGATATTGTCAATTTATCAGGAATTAGATGAAGTCCTAGCTGGAGGGGACTTTGATCATCACTGGTTACCCAAATGGGGCTATATAGATATAGTGATCCCAGGCAAGTTGGACCACAAGAAGCTCCTCGAAATTGGCATCAAGTACAAGGGGATTTATCTGCAAATGGAGCCAACCAGATATGCCAACCAAACTGCAAGGTGGGTAACCTTCCAGAACCTCCCCACCAATCGTGAATGGGAGTGGGTGCACAAAGCAATCTGGACCAGATTGTCATACTATGGGAAAGTACAAGAATTCTGGCAAGCTGGTGGCAATTACATCACAAAGTGCCTCCACCCTCAGACAGTGGAAGCACTGTACAAACTGGCACCCTGGATGAAACTGAACAAAATTGCTCTACCCAGATTCATCCACCTGCCTGGCCTCAATAGGGTAGTATATGTCAAACAGGAGGATGCCAAACAAGTGTGCCAGTTCTGCTACCAGACTGGCCACACAATGGTTCAATGTCACCATCATAAAGGTAAAACTACAATGGGAATACAAATATGACCCCATCAGGGGGAATCACCAAGGTGGGTACCAAGACATTCCTCTGCCCAAAAGCCAGAGAATGGATCCCATGCAACTTAATGGAGGTAGCAGATATGAAACGCCAGCAACAAGAATTAGACCTGGCACATAGAGAAGCGTGGGAATGGGAAACTGCAAAATGACCCAAAGCAGATGATGAACTGTTTATAAATCTAAACCCCAAATCTTACACAATGGATGAGGGAACTGTCCCAGGACCAACAGAGAAATGTCTAACCAAGCATAATGGACAGTCAGGGAGGAGGAAAGATGGCATAAGGTGAACCTGAAGAAGTCTCCCAAGACTGTCAAGAGAGTATCTGTAACTCTCTCGTTCCCAGCAAGGTGATGTGGGATGCAAACCCACATTGCTAGGAAACTAGCTGTTAAAAGAATGGGAATACAAGCACCTCGAGCAGTGCCAGTACAAAAGGTACCCCAGGCAAGTATATAAACAGCAACATAAAATACCAGGTAAGTAAGAAACAACACTGCTTGAGTGGACCCCAGAGGGGCGTCCATAATCAAGTGCAGCTTGATGTCAGAGGCTTTGGGTGCCTCAATCTGGAGGGGACCTGGGCGGCCCACAGGTGCCCCTGGGATCTTGGTAAATTGTGAGATAAGGTAGTGGCCTACATGGTTGGAGACCTCCCCAAAGAGGTCCACCACCAGGGTTGCCCAAGGAACCATTAGAAAACGTAAAATAATGGGGTGTTTTTTATTAAGCAAGTCGATCAACAAGGAGTGTTGATCACA
Organism: Massospora cicadina; assembly: GCA_022478985.1. Classification (NCBI taxonomy): domain Eukaryota; kingdom Fungi; phylum Entomophthoromycota; class Entomophthoromycetes; order Entomophthorales; family Entomophthoraceae; genus Massospora; species Massospora cicadina. Next base: position 3,738 of record JAKSZP010013339.1, on the reverse strand, counting down.
AAAACATATTTAAAATGAATTGGGAAATTTGGGTTCTGCGGCAATGCGCCAAAGCCTTGACATTCCAATAAACAGACGCTTCCATCCGTTTTGGTAAAATACACCAAAAGGGCCTTCACTCAAGTAATCGATTGAAGCCTTATTTTACCAAAAATCCAAAATCTCATAGCTGGAGTGGGACTCGAACCCTTGTTCTCCAACCAAGCTAATGGAACCGTCTTTATTCAAAATGTAAATCGTTTGTTTTAAGACCTGAGCTGAAATAGGAGGCTGGGCATTTTGCACACCCTTAGTATCAACCTGAGCTTGCTTGGCTTACACCCAGCGTCAATCTAAGGTGTGCTTCAAGTCAGGAAGAGCCTGAAGCTTCATCTTCTGGGCCTCCTGTCGCCCAGCCTTGTTCCTAGCATCAGTGCCTACTATCATGTCATCCAACCATGACATTACCCTCTCCTCCTTTTTGGGCTCCACCCCCCTCCAGGGGCGTTCGCTAAGAAGAAGTTCTTATGTGCTGGTGGCAACTTCATAGCAGCAACAGCTGGCTTTGGCTGAGATCCTGCCACCTCAGGGAAATGATTATGAAATGATTTGATCAGGTCTTGGGCATGTACACAATCCTGTGCCAGAACCCAGCTGTTCTCTGCTGCGTCAAACCCTTTCCATGATACCAAGTACTCAAGGCGTCGCTTAACCCAGCGAGAGGCTACTATCTCCTCCACTTCCCATTCCAATGCCCCATCCACAAGATAAGACTCAGGGGTCACAGGAGGAGGGCCTTCAAACAGGGTCAACTTGCTTTCATGGAAGATGGAGAAGATCTGAAACGCTGAGGGAAGATCCAACTGGTATGAGGCATGTCCCACCTTTCTAACTACCTGGTAAGGACCAATCCTCTTTGGACCCAACTTTTTGCATGGTTGCTTGATAGGGATGTTGCGAGCATCAAGCATCACAAGATCCCCTTCCTTGTATGCTGGTCCCACTCAGCACTTTCCATCATCATTCTCCTTATAAACCAGCATAGCCACCTCCAAACTCGTAGACACCCCTTGATGAACCTTCTTGAGAGTCTTGGCAAAGTCCTGCACTGCTTCCACTTTAGAATTACAGCTGGGCTCCATGCTAAACGCAGGGTTAAAGCCGTGGTTAGCAAAAAAGGGTGAACAACTGATTGAGGAATGCAAAGTGTTGTTGTAACTAAACTGAGCCATGGGAAGGTGAGGAACCCAATCTGAATGGTCTGCGGTGGTGTAACAACGCAGAAATTGTTCCAAACACTGATTCACTCGCTCAGTCTGCCCATCAGATTGGGGGTGATATGCTGTTGAATGGCAGGGGCGGATCTGAAGAGTCTTACACAACTCTTCCCAAAAGATGGAGGTGAACTGGGGTCCCCGGTCACTAATAATTTCTTGAGGAACCCCATGAAGTGCAAATACATGGGTGACGAAAAGCCTAGCCATTTCAGCGGCAGTTATAGTTGTTCTGCAAGGAATAAAGTGAGCGAACTTTGTAAAGTGGTCCACCACCACCATTATTGCATCATACCCATCTGAAACAGGTAACTCCACAATGAAATCCACTGATAGGGAACTCCAGGGTCCTTCAGCCTTTTGGACTGGTACCAGCAACCCTGATAAAGGTTGCCAATTGGGTTTCATCTGATTGCAGATCAAGCACTCTTTGCAATACCGCCCTACCTGAACAGGCAAGCCCTTCCAATTGTAAGTGCGTCATATCAACTCCAAGGTTTTTGCTTTTTCCCAGGATGACCAACAGTGATTCCATCATGATGGCCCTGGATGATCTCCAAGCGCAGTGGTCCAGCAGGAACCCATAGATGTCCCTGAAACCACACCATCTCATCCTTCATGTGATATCCCCTGGATAAGTCCTCCTGATTTAGAGCACTCTTAGCAAGAACAACAGCATATATAGCTGATAATGGCTGAGAAAGAACTACCTTCTTAAACATGCTATATTCTGCTGCATTCGCTGGCGTATGTATTGTAGACTTAGGAAGTTGAGGCAGAATCATATCTGAGGGAATCATCAACTGAGAGTTGTGAATCTCTACCTCCTTTGGATTGGGAGCCAAAGCAGGGTTGCAGCTCAAAGCATCCGCCAAACCATTCTCCTTTCCCTTGGTGAACTCATAGGAAAATGTAAATAGGGCAAGGGTGTTAGATTTGATGGTTGACTCAAAAATAAACCCTTTGAGAAAACCATCAATGCTGATAGATTACTTCCATTGATGAATTCTTTGATTCTCCCAATTCATCTGCATAATTTGATAAATCAGATTCACCTCATAACCGCTCTAATTGCACTTAAAGTGCTCAATTATTGTAGCTAATGATAGCTATGATATTATATTATGGCCGATTATGGGTACACTTGGGTGCAAAGTGGTCCCACGGCATTAACTAAATTGCACCTCCTAAATTAGTACATTAATCTTAATGCACTAAGGTGGAAGTTGGGTTCAATTTATTAGTGCTATTGAGAGGCCTGCTGATGTCCTGAATTGGGGTGCATCATCTTTTATGATCATATATTTTTTATTCCCCATTTATTGTTAGATGTCGAGTTATGATGTAGCTCTAATCAGGAAGATTTTGATGTTGAGTTCAAAACCCAAAGTCATCCCAATTATGAGAGTAAAATTGCCTCCAATCGGGCTGAAATGATTGTTATTTTTAGTCAATTCATGGGCTGAATTGACTTGGGGATTTTTCATAATTATTGCCATGACCAGCAGAGGATTGGCATAATATGAATGAACTCATCTAATAGATGAGTTCAGCCAGGAGATGCCTGAGAGGTATATAATACTGGCGCCTGGCCAATTAATAAAACATCAATTAATTAATCATCATTTACTATTTTATTGATCATTAATAACTACTGTCGCTTAGTTTATTAATTATTATCCATCTGTCATCTGTCAGATATTTGTATCTGTTGCCATTACATCTATATTAGATAGTTGTGTGTGTTTATTCTTCCCTAAGAGAAGTACATAGTTGCCTGCCAGAGAAGTAGTCCCAATTATAGAGGAATAATTTCCTGATTTTGTACAAAGACAGAAGGTCTTGTATTTGTTGGTGCCAGTAGACTTAAGAACGGTGAGCATACCAGAGTTACTTGGCTATTATTGAGGATTATTGAGAATCTACTTCCCAATTATGAGCAGGAGTTTCATTTGAAAAAGTGAGTTTATATCCTCAATTTTACTGTTAAGTTATTTTAGCTTGCACCATTGGCTGAAAGCTTAACATTTTGGTGCTCACTCAAAGAAAAAAAAGCTACCTTAATATGAATATGGATGATCAGCTTTCAGAATTTGCCCAAAAGTACAGCGACAATGAAATGGAAACAAGCAATGTTCAGTTTATTGAACATTTTACCTCAAATCGTTCTGACAATGAAGAGGGAACAGATACTCATTAGAGCTAATAGCGACTGGAACAGGCCCAACTTTACCTTCTAATCTGGCTGAGTTTACCCAGGCTAACATCAAGGAAATGCTGGAAACCCTGTTTTGAGGCTACCAGGTTGGTTCTTCAACAATTGACATGAGCTTTGGTCTATTTTATTACATGAAGGATCAAGCACTGAAGAACAAAATTTATCAAAAATATAGAGAAGCCACCATGGCTGCTTTGGCCCAAAGACTTCAGGAGAGTCAGGCCAACACATAAGAATATTTAGTTAATTTTGTACAACCATATATTA